>RPOG01001596.1:0-138095 GCA_008086565.1 Thalassoma bifasciatum
AGTTAGCTTCCTCTGCAGAGTCTGATGTTGCTCCAGGCAGGAGCAGAGCGCCTCGGTGGCTTCCGCCGCCCACGCCTCCACCTGCTCCACCCGTGATTCCGCTTCGCCGACGCGGTCAGACAAACCCTGCACGTCGGTTGTCAGATTGTCAAGTTTACCGTTGATTTCTTGTCCCAATCGGTTGATTTCCAGTCGTAGGGTGTCGTTATCTCCCTTCAGTCCCTCTTTTAGTTCTTTTATCGCTGTTAGGATATCCCCGGGGTCACTGCTCGTTCCGGGGCTGTGCCTTTCGTCGGTGGCTGTAGCTGCATCGCCGGAGTTAGCTTGCTCTGTTTCGGTGATGCTAGTCAATGCCGATGTGCTTTTTCCTTGACTTTTTGACATCTTTACTCCTCTTTTAAGGCCTTTGGTGGTTTTCCTCCCACTCATCTATTGTTATTACTTCCCAGTTGTATAATAACGAGTTGTTCGGTGGGTATTTTTGTAGAAAAGCTGGGAGAGCTGTTTCACGTGCGTCTGCCTACTCCATTGACCAAACCGGAAGTCCTATTGTGAGATATTTTAGCGAAGCTTTAACACATTGTATGTTATTTTTCAAAAATAAATAATCTAACCTTAAATTAAATCTGCAAGCAGTGATAAGCCAGGCCTCATCTTCTTGTGCCTGTTGGAGCATGTTGCGGCTGCCCCGTGTGCACAAGTTCTTCCTAACTTAAAAACAATTGCATGCAGCTCTCACACTGTGTAGCAAGGTGTGCTTCAGCAAAAAAGAAATGACTTCCTGCTGCCAGTAAGGGGGCTGTACTTTGAGAGCACATGGAGCATGTGTGTGTGGGTGTTCTGGTTCTTAGCCAACATTGTACAGCATAGTTGTTCAGGTTCACCTGTTTCTGAAAACTGGTCAGCTTTGGCCATCTACCCTGGCCACATTCACTGAGTTAAAAATTACCTTCTAATTTTAGTCACCAATGTGTCTGGTACACACATATTCAATTTGAAAATGATCCAATAAAACTTTGGGATTAGTCATTCCAGTGGAAAAAAATTCCAACTTTGACGGCAAATTTCAGGAACCTCCTTTTCCGATTCTCCCATAATGTTTTATATTTATGTGAAGGTCCTGGCAAATGTGCACAAAAAGCTCATGCAAATTGGAGTATGAGACAAAATCTTTTGGCCATCTCCCTCCATTGACCTACACAAAAAATCCATCCATCCATCCATTTTCTATACCGTCTATCCTGCGAATCAGGGTCGCGGGTGGCTGGAGCCTATCCCAGCTGTCATTGGGCGAGAGGCGGGGTACACCCTGGATTGGTCGCCAGTCAATCACAGGGCTGACATAGAGACAAACAACCATTCACACGCACACACTCACACCTACGGGCAATTTAGAATAATCAATTAACCTAACGTGGGCATGTTTTTGGTCTGTGGGAGGAAGCCGGAGAACCCGGAGAGAACCCACGCATGCTCGGGGAGAACATGCAAACTCCACACAGAAAGGCCAACCATGCCGAACTGGGACTTGAACCGGCGACCTTCTTGCTGTGAGGCTGGAGCGAGTACTACCCGCTGCGCCACCGTGCAGCCCTACACAAAAAATCCTTTAATAAATTTGCATTGTCCTTGTGTCTTATATACACATCTGCAGTTTGAAGATGATCTGAAAAAAACGTGGGACCAGTTTCTTCACTTGTGTACCCCAAAATTCATCAACATCTGACATTTAACTGAACTTTCTGTTCAAACTTCTCAATTGTCATAACAGACTTTTTTGAAGGTCTTGGCATGATAGTCAAGCACAAAAAAATTCAGGCCTGTAGCTCAAAGTAGCAGGAGGGGCTGCAGTTTTTACTCAATAGGGGGCACTAGGGGGCGTGGTGTCATTATTGGAGCACCAGATGAATAGAATTTCACAAGGAAATAAGGAATAATAGGAGGGTAGGCAAATTTTGGTGTGACTTTGAGCACATTAGAGGCACACAACTTGAAGTTAAAGCAGCAGGGGGAAAAAAAGAAGGAAAAGGAGAAGAAGGAGGAGGAGAAAAAGAAGGCAAACAAGGAAAAGGAGAAAAAGGTGAAGGAAAAGGAGAAAAAGAACAATGAGGAGAGGGAAAAAAGGGGAAGGAGATCAAGGAGAAGGAGAAAAAGGAGAACAAGGAGAAGGAGAAGAAGAAGAAGGAGAAGGCAAAGGAGTAAAAGAAGGAGAAGGAGAACAAGGAGAAGGAGGAAAAAAAAGGGGGGGAAAGGAAAAGGAGAAAAAAGAGAAGGAAAAGGAAAAGGAGCAAAAGAAGGAGAACAAGGAGAAAAGAAGGAGAAGGAAAATGAGAAAAGGAATGAGAAGGAGAACAAGGAGAGGGAGAACAGGGAAAGGAGAAAAATGAGGAGGGAAAGGAGAAAACGAAAGAAAATGAGAAGGAGAAGGAAAAGGTGAAAAAAAGGGAAGTAGAACAAGGAGAAGGAAAAATGGGGAAGGAGAAGGAGGTGGAAAAAGAGAAGAAGGAGAAGGAGAAAAAGAAGTAGAAAGCAGGAAAGAAGTAGAAAGAAAAACACAAAGAAAACGAAGATGAAGAAGAATACATACAATTTCAAGGACAATTTGAGGTTTGTGTCGGAGTCACTGATATTTTCATGATTGTTGACTTTTGGTACACATTTTGGCACATGAACCACTTTATTAGTCCTTGTTTGGAGTTTGACTTCGTCACTGTGGTTCCAGTAGGATCCTCTGTTGTTGTGCTCAGGCCCTAATGAAGATCAGTATTGTTTATGTGTTAACTTCACATTTCTTTGTAGGTATTTATCTAATATTGACATCATAACTGTTCGCTCAGGAGTATTAGGTGAACACCCTCAGGTTTGAAGTTGATCAGGTAAGAAGTGATGGCACTGCGCTCCTCTCAGTGAATTTATGAGACTTCTTCCCTGTGTTTCTGAGGCTAAAGAAGCCTTTCAGTGAGCACTCACCTCATGCCAGGAATTTCCAAGATAGTTCCCATCAGTGTGAGCTACAGTGATCAGAGTCTTGATGGTGTCGATGTTCTTCTGTTTCATCTCTGTGATGCTGGAACTGGCTGTCAGAAGAGTGAATCTGGCCAAGGCTTGAACATACGCATCTCGCTCCAACTGAAGAGACAGGAACGCAGGTTACAACACGGTCAGGGTTTGATTCAGTTTCAAAGGAATAAATTATGGAGGAAAAACTATACTGATTCAATTAAGAATAAACAGAAAACATGAGGTGGACATGACTAAACTGTTTGTGGTAGATTAAGATTATAAACATTAGGCTCAAGTTTTGTGTAAAAGATCAACAGACCTGCATACTGAAGATGCAGGCGATCCTGATAGCACAGCGAATGCCTTCCAGACAAAGAGAGGCCACCTCTGGGTCATCACAGTCCTGCAGTCCCACACTGAATGCTGCCAACAGTGGAGTCCACGCCAGCTAAAACACAAAGTGAGACTTCATTGAACCAGAATTCCTCTGCAAAGCCATGTAACAAAATTTCAGACTGAGCTGAGAGTGCTACCTTGAACATGGGCCTGACGTGCTCCAGGTGAGTGGCACTGAAGAAGGGAGCCTGTGCGTGGCTCACAGCCTCCATTAAAGCTTTAGCAGTCTTTGCCATCTGCTCCATCTCCATGTTGTAGAGCAGACGACGCTGCTTCTCACTGGCTACATCTGCAGGGAGAAAAATAAAGGTTAGTCATGTTTTGTTTATCTGATTGAGTGAACAGTGTCGGGGAGGCACTGAGCCTGGAAAACACCACATGACACATAATTAGTCTACCAGCCAATGTGTGATGTGACCTTCACAGAGAAAACTGCTTGACTTCAGTGAGTAACAATGACAGAATGAGAGAGTTTATTACTCACTCTGCTTTGTGGACTTTGGGGTGATTGAGAACTCTTTGCTCTCCTTCATGGCGATCTTCTTGCCTGCGATTTCATCGTATATGGAGGACAGATACTCCTCAGGCAGGTCCTTGCTGTCGTTAATGCCACGATTCATCTTGATGTACTGCTCCTTTGTCATCTTGTTTTTTACCTATTGACACAAAGTTTAGGTAGACAGTGAGTGATTAATGAAGAGGCAGGAAATGGTCTTCGAGTTCAATCACCACAAAATTGGATAATCTTATTCTTTTTTCTTGTACTTGAGAAACTTCATGTAGGACATTCAAAATCATCATATCCTCCCTGAATAAAACACTGCATCAATGATTGGTTTTTCTATTTTGATATGTGAAGGTCTCTCAGAGTCAAAACTTTATTCTTAGCTTCACTTTTATCCGAGAATAAAGTGGTTCTTTGCTGGAGTTTTGACACTTTGAGACTTCTTTTCTTTTTCAGGCATTTTGGGAATTGATGTATTTGTGACAGAGTCCCTCACTCTGCTTCTACATCAGTGTAGAGGTCTTAAATTTTATCCCCAAAACATATTTTATTAACCCGTGCAAAACCCTCTGGCTGTCCAACTTAAAACAAAAACCACAGTTACCCCTTTTCCATCAAAAGAATCAGGTGCCCATTCAGAGCTTGTGATTGGTTGGTTCTAACCCCGTTCTCCCTGAGAACCGGTTTGGTTTTCCATTGGCAAGGATTGGAGTTCTGTCATTTCATCACCATAAAACACCAGTACACCACTGCATACTGTAACAGACTCAGTAGGCTGTTGGTGTTGGATAATAGGCACGTGTTGATGTTAAGATGAGTTATTGTGTGCTTGAGAATTACAAGGCTCAAGTGAATGCATCACTACAACTGGTACCTTTCATATTTGTTTGAACCTATATGGATGCCTGTCACCGGGGAATCAGTATCAGTACTCAACAATACCAAATTGTGGTGCTTTTTTGTGTGTGTGATAATAAATGTTAATTTGAGTATTAATAAAATTTCAAAATATTTCAAATAAACATTTAATTCTCAATTCATCAACTTTAACAAATATCAAAACAACATTTGACTGTTTGCACTGTATCATGGCAGTTGTTTCACAAATTTTGACAACTTGAATACCCTTAACTGAAGTTAACAACAACTTAACACAGGGTACCTGCAGGCTTTAGCAAGTCAAATTTAAGACTTTTTAAGACCTTTTCAATGCCACTTTGAATTCAATTTAAGACCAAAAACACCATAAATGTAGTTCATTCATCTTGCTGTATTGCAACAAACCATAGCATATGTGTCACTTAATGAGACCAATTCAAGTTTACTTTTAACTGTTTACTGTACATAAAGTGATCCTCAGTGCTCTCTGGTTAACAGCTGTGTGTACAAGTGCAAACAGTGACCCACAGTCAAAGACTGTTTAGCTAGGATTCAGATAATTTATATCAGTAGCTTGTAAGACAGTATCCACTCTACATCTCCTGGAAAAGTCTCAGGAAAAAAAAAAAAAAATCAATGAAACATTAAAAAATTTTGCTCTGACAAATTTAAGACATTTGAGTCATTTATTTAAGACCAGAATAGAACATTTGAATGAATTTTAGACTTTTTATGGCCTGAGTTTTAATTCCATGAACTGTAACCCTGTAATAAATTAACCACAATTACTCAGTGTTTTTTCTTAATAATGCATAAATCAGCCCATCTTTTTGTGCTCTATGCCCATGTACGTCATGGAAAATCACCTTCTCTTCCGCTCCCTCATAGTCACAAGGATGCGTTTAGGTATTGAAACATGTTACAAGGTTTGAATCAATACCCGGTACTACTGATAAAATTTAGTCTGTACCTACAAAAGTACCTACTCTGGTACCCATCCCTATGCATCAGCAGCAATGGGCCATTTAGCAGCCAATGTCTGTGTGTTGTGTGTGTTTTCCTGCTCAGAATTGTGTGGAACGCGTTTTAAAAAGAGTTACATAAAGTTACGTCATTGTTTTTTTTTTTTTTAATGATGTTTTTTGGGCTTTTCTGCCTTTAATCGGATAGGGGAGGACAGTGGATAGAGCAGGAAATGGGGTGAGAGAGTGGGGAGTGACATGCGGGAAACAGGCCACAGGCGGGAATCGATCCCGGGCCACCCGCTCGAGGGCAAGCCTCATGGTGCGCGGCCATATCCACTAGGCCATCTGCACCCCTACGTCACTGTTTTGTTGGTGTCGGCCAACAGTAACCAGTGTTGAGTGTCCCAATAAACCTTTAACATCCAACCTTGAAATTCAAATGAGAAACAGCAGCTTTTCTTATAAAAATTGGTGTTTTCCACAGCCAATTGTTGGTCACAGTAACCCCACCCCTTTCCCCTGATGCAGTCAGTGCTTCTCTCTGGTCCTGCTTGGTGTTTGGTGTTTGCTCAGCACCAGTTTTTAAGACCAGGAGCCGGTGCTTTTTCCATAAAAACACAAAGAATTGTTGCCAACCTATTCACCAGGCTGAAACTAGCACTAGTAGAAAATGTGTTGAAAAAAGGTAAATGTGACAGGATATGAATCAATCAACATTTCTCACCTGGGGACTGTGCAGGTCAGTGGTGAGCATAATGATGGAGTAGGCCAACACGTAGGCAGTGTCTGCGCTGGCAAACAGAGTCTGTCTGCAGGAGGACATAAACCAGAGCCTCAGTTAAAAGCTGCTTTAGTGAAACAGGTCGTTTTTAGTTCAAGGTAAATTAGAGGTTAGAAATTCTCAGACTTCAGTCTTTTAAAAACTTAATCTGAGAGGCTCCTTACCCCTGGTTGCACTCCAGGTATCGGGCGGCAAACTTCTCCATCAGCCTGTCAATCTTCTGAGCCTCACCTGGAAGTCTGAAACCCTCAAGGAAAGCTCTGAGTGCTGAGACAAAGTCCCGTCCGCAGAAGTCTAACTGGTCCACGTAGCAGTACATCACTTCTTTGTTGAACTTGATGTTCTCTCCCAGGTACTCGCCCACCTGAGTCTGTGGATGCAGAGGTACAACAGTGAGAAAAAATGGGCATGAACAAAAAACATTGGCAAGAAAATCGGGGGCGAACCTGGAACACAATAAGATGGTATCAAAAAGTGGCAGAAAAGAAGTGAAAAGTGACTAAAATGGACAAAAAGCAGTGACACGTAGTAGTCATAGTGGGTAGTTGTGAACAAACTAACGTGAACGAACTCTTTGTTTGCTTGAGAGCAGAGTATGTGTGATCCCTCACCGTGTCCAGTCTGTCCTCTTGGTGCAGGAACTGGGAGATTTCTTCAGCCGATGTACCCAGCATGCCCTGGTCCTGCAGGTACTGGATCCCTCGCTTTGGCTTCTTGTTAAAGCTAAGGAGAGATCAAAGGAAAAAAAAATCAGTCAAGACAAAAATGATAACGTATTCATGTCATTGTGATGAAAAATGGCTCACAGTTCAATGCCGTGCTCGATGATGTCCTTCTGCTGTTTGATGACCTCGTACTGCTCCGGATGGTCGGCCTGGGATGCTTGGACACTGGAGGAGACTGTGGAGTCCAGTGAGCTGATGCTGTCTCGACGTCCCGTGGGCTCAGGGAGCTTCAGCTCTCCTGCCTCACTGTCAGACGGGTGCTCTTGGCCTACAGAGTCATACACTCATTAACTACACTTTTAGACTTTCCCCATCTCTCCTGCTTTTTTATTTCTATTTTAGCATGGACACTTACCCAGGTTAGCCTGAAGATTTGGATTGACATACATGTCTTTGCTCCACTCCACCATACATTTAAGGATGGACACCAGACACTCCAAACCTTTTTTACGCAGGCTCAGCTCCTGTGGGACACAAGTTAACATAAGACAAAAGTCACATGAAAATCAACCTTTACAACGTTACAATCAGATACTTCTAATTCTGAGGAGACATTCCGTGAACAGACAGAGTTATCAGTATGATGTCAAAATAAAGATGAAACACTGAGGATTTATTGTCTTTACCTGACCAGAATGATAAAACCCATTTAATCAAAGTGATGAACTTTTGGTGTTGAGCCATAAAACATTTAAGGACACTGAGCCCTGGAGAGAACATTTACCTGCAGAGGAGTCATCCCCAGCTCCTGCCCACTTCTCCCCTGAGCGATCTTGGACAAGTCGCTGACAAGGCGCTCAAAGATGTTGGCAGCATTCAAGTCACAGTCGTAGTTCACATAGATGTCGACCACACACTGGGCATCTGGATGGAAGAATACATGGAATATTTCTTTAAAATAACAGGGGATAATGATTTGCTTCACATCACCAAGGTATCTGTTAAGCTGGGCAATCAATCACGAATTAGATTAAATCGCAATATGTTCTGCTGCAATATTCTTATCACAGACAGTGTAATATTTCAATAACCTGAAATGTGTCAAAATATCAGCTTCATTTTTTGCAGCAGATGTTTTCTTCTCTACACCAGAGTTACTCAACGCTGCTCAACCAATAAGACAAACTGTGAAAAACTATCTTTACAAAAGAAACTATCTAAGTGTTAAAGAGGAGGCAAAAACAGCAGAGTAGTGATAAAACCTAGTTTGAGGTAGTGAAAATTGACAAAAAATAAACAAAAATCGGCATTCAAATTGGGATGAAGCCTGGAAATACTCAAAAAGTAGTACAAAATGGTCCTAAAATGGCAAAAAAAAGAGTGAAAAGTGACTTTGATGCCCAAAAAGTGCCAAAAACTAGCAAGATAAATTTTTCAAAGAAACTTCAAAACATTCAGAAGGTATCAAAAAAGGTGAAAAAAGTTACAAAAAAACAGTAATAATGGCAAAAATGGTCCAAAAGTGGCAAAAAAATGGGCATAGACAACAAATAATGGCAAGAAAATTGGGAGTCAACCTGGAAAACAGTGAGAAGGTATCAAAAATGGTCCAAAAGTGGCAAAAAAGAAGCAAAATGTGACTGAAATGGACAAAAAGCAGCCACAAGTAGTGGTCTTAGTGGGTTGTTGTGCTGTAATTGATGTTCTTAATTAACTGTTCATGCCCTACAATGTGTTTTTTTAATAACATATAAGACAGGAACCTGGAAGAACCTTGAAATAATCGTACCAAATATCGCAATCGCAATACAGGAGATAATAATCGTGATAAGATTATTTTTGCAAATCGTTCAGCCCTAGTATCCGTGCCACATGCAGTACTGCCACTGATGCTCAAAGGCTTCCTGATACAATACGGCAGAATGATGCACAAGCCAAGTAAATCTGTAACACCCTAAGTTTCTGAAAGCTTCTGCAGCATCTGTGTAGTAGCCACCTTTGCTGCCAACACCTTTCACAGCTTTCTGCAGTCAGCAGAACTGCTGCTGTGCTTCTCTCGGTGTACACAAAATGAAAGTATTTTGGATCAGTAAAAGAAATGGCTGCAGCCAGAGACCAGACAAGAGAAGTCTTTCAAGGTAACAATAAAGAGTGAATTTGCAGCCATGCAGCGATTCCCAAAGTGGGGGTTACGAAATGTCTCCTGAAGTTAAAACTATTTACAAATGCATTTTTCCTCCATTGTAAGAATATTAACCAAAAAGGGTTAAACTGTATAAAAATTATGCCAACAGAAGATGTTTCATCTATTTTAACATTTCTTTGTTGTCACAGGATCCCTGAGGTGAGGTGTAAAGTACTATATTGATCTAAAATGAGACAGATTTATAGAAAAAGGGCTATTTAATGATAAAACCTTCACGAAGAACATTTTCTTTGAAAATTGTAATAAAATATAGATTGATTTTTTAATAATAGAGCAATAACTGGTGCACCCAATGTCACAGTGGGTGGGGAAAAATGATCAGTGGGTTACCTCTCTCAAAGATAAGGTCTATAATTGATTTTTTAATTTAACAGACCCAGTTGCCTCATGTTATTTACTTTATTTGCATGACTGGATATCATTTCTGTCTCTATATGGTCGCAGGTTCATAAAATCTCTTCTGCTCTCTGGGTCACGCACATAGACTGTATATAGAATCAACAGCGTGGCTCCGCCTTTCATCAGTGTACGATTTTCAAGCCAAAAGAACCATGTTACTGTAGCCAGTATTGGCTGCCATTGTGCAGCCAGAGTCTGCACAGTAATGAATTTGGGTGGAGCTGAGTAACAAGAAAGCAATAAACATATATTTACATACATTTTTTGTTTCGAAGTCTCTTCTCTTTTTGGCTCTCTCGTTAAACAAAACTTATAACCTGGTTTATAAAGTCTAATAACTAATGGAAAAAACAACTTCTAGGGAAAAAAAGGGACTTGAACAGAATGCAGCCAAATAACATCTTCATACCAGCTCAGCATAAGGATGTGAGAAACATTTCTATCAGGTGTAATGATTTTTTTAAGTTTTACCACCTCTCATATGGAATGCATTAGGAGATGGAGATTTTATACTGAGACCTATACTGCAGCCAGCCACCAGGGGTCGTGGCTTTTGTGGAGACCTCAGTTAGAGCTGACTGCCATGGCGTCCACTTATTATACAGTCACGCGCACAGCAGAGTTCTGCCCCGATGGATTCATACAGACAGGGCATTTCTGAACAGTGTCTCATATGACCCCTGATACAAACACGTGAGCGCATACACAGAGAGCTGAGAAACACCTCATAAAGCAAATAGACAGTAAGGAAAAACAATGTAAAACAAACACGAAAAAAAAAAAAAACTTTTAAGAGCTCCCAGCCCCCTCTCTCCTCCTCTCTGCCGTTTTGTAAGTTACATGTTACTGTAGAAAGGGTTTGTGGAGTGACAAGTGAGAGAAAAAGGGAGGGAAGGTGGCACAGCTATTCAAAGCCTAGTCCATGAAAATAAGGCGACTTCACTTTCTAAAAGGGGATTCCTTGGGAAAAACATTGTCTTATATTCAGAACAATATGGTAATCTATTTGTTTTGCTGAAAAGTGATTTGAAACTGATTTGTGTGTAATATTTAGTTTGATTTATGATTTAGAGATTTCAGTAGAAAAATAACTATAACACAAACCTGCACAGATGCGTGTTAGTGTCTGGATCACCATCCATTTGTGCTCAAAGGAACTAGTTGATGTCTCCAGGATGGTGAGAAAAATCTCTCTGAAAAACACCTAAAGCAGTAGAGAGGGGGTAAAATTTCAGAAGTGCACTTGCATTTCCCTCTACAAGCCAAGTCTGTAAGACTGTGTTTTGTACCTCGATCTGCATCTTCAGGTGGACCTTAAAGTGAGAGAGCAGGGTGAGGAAAATGGCCAGTGAAAGCTCAAAGACCTCAGGCACAGAGGAGACGCCGTTTTTGGACAGCGCCACGCACAGATACTGTTTGATGGCGTTGACAAACATCTCATGAGTGCGAAACACCGGCCCTGCGCCCTGGAGCACTGAGAGCAGCAGCTGCAGGGAGACGATTTTGGACCGTAATTCATGAGACCTGCAGAGGAGAGGAAAGGTGAGTGCATCCGGAACCATGCCTTAAAATTTAAGAGCAACAGACAAAGACTTTACAGCATCAAAATAATATATAACGGTAGAAATAGGAATAAATTTGTCTTAAGATGCCATCATTAAGCTGTGTCCCAGTTTGTTTTCAGTTGAAAGAAATGAGATCTGTTGGTTTAAGAGTATTTATTGAGATAGTTTTAATTGAAGGCTGGAAAGTCTTCTTTGTGAAGCTTAAGGCTCAGTTTACTGCTGCTTGTTCACACTGACGGCTTCATGGTTTAGTGTGACAGTAACAGGAGATGGCAGAGAGACACTGACATGGAAAAGGCTAAATTACCTGCTAAGGCTGAAATGAAGCAGAAGCAGGTCACGATACTTATTTTGGAGCAAGGTGAAAAAAAGGTCGGTTTGTAAAAGGCCAGCAGTATTTTAAGAAGGGTTTTGGAGTGCTAGTGAAAACTCTTTTAAAAGATGTCAAGATATTGAGAGTGTTTAAAGAAAATTCTGCCATGATATGAAAAGATCTCTGACTACCAAGAACCACCAAGAAGTGCTAATGCTGATAATTTTGAAGGATTATAAACTGTTTAGCGTCTGTAAACAGTTATGGCTGTGCACATTTTCATAACAGAAGTGCTGCAGAGAACATGACGGGGTTCACTCCCAGATAAGGCAGATTTTACAACTCTCAGTTTCATGAGATATCAGTGAGTGGAAGGGAAACATCAAAAAGTGGACGGATATTTAGTGGACAGATGTTTTTCAGTGGACAAATCTAATGTGTGCCCCAGCTAGGGTTTAAAACCACAAAAGCCACTTTACGTATATAACTACATGTATATAACAACTGTTTCATTAAGTATATAAAATAAAAACTGGATTTAGAATATTGGTAATTAATATGGCTTATGTGAGATTGAGCCTGATTGACTGAAGTCGGATCAGGAAGACACATATAATAACTCAGCTGAAGAAGTTGCTGGTGTTTCAGTGCAAAGTGTGACCCTGTTAACTGGTGACTGTCAGCTAAACATAAGTGACAAGTTTGGCTAAAGGCCCCCTGTTAGCACGGTCACATTTACTTCCAAAACACCGGTGGCTTAGTAACATCAGAACTCAATAGAAGTTGAAGTAAAGTATTGTTTCTGACAATAAACCACAGAACAAGCTAACACTTTTATGCTGCTTACACTTCGAATTTCAATGTTGAAAGAACGCTAACTCCTCCACATGAATCCAGTTAAACTTGCGTTGCTAAAATGTGTGCGCATATTGTTTTTTTTTCAATTATTTTTTTAGGCTTTTTGTTCCTTTATTTGGATAGGAGAGAGAGAACAGTGGATAGAGCAGAAAACAGGGTAAGAGTGGGGAGTGACATGCGGGTAAGTGGCGACAGGCTGGACTCGAACCCAGGCTGCCCACGCGAACCTCATGGAGCAGGACCTTAACCACTTGGCTATCTGTGCTCCATGTGTGTGCATCTTTGTGATGATGTCTACCCTGAAAAAGTCTGTAGAAAGCTCACTTTGGGTCTGGAGGTCCGTCAGCCAGGGGCTTCATGGAGAGTTTGCAGAGTGAGCGGAAAACCAGAAAAGCATCTTTCTGCAGGATGTGAGAGAAGCGGGCAGCGTTGTAGGATCCCTGCAGAGCCTCAGCATCCTGAGACAAATCAAAAACAAAACAAATTAGTGTTATATTTTACATAGAAACAAATCAGCTCCTGTTTCCCTGAGTAGTGTTTGATGGATCTGATGTGGTGTGAGGCCTTGAGTTTGCTTGGTGCTCTTTTGCTTTGTGTTCAAGAAGAAAAGTATTTAATTCCCAATGTTTGCGACTCCCTGACAATTAAAAGGCTTTACGAATAACTAATGACCCATCACTCCTCACCAGCATATCTGTGGAGGACACAGAGGAGCGGTCCTCGATGATGCCGTTCATCTGCTGCCCCTCTGCTCTGGCTTTGGGAGTCGCCACCTCTGTTTGCTCAGGAACAGGATGAGCTGGAGTCTCACCTGCAAGAGAAAAGGTCAGAGTGGTCATTCACAGGTGAGGGTCATCAAAGAAAAACAGAGTCATGAAGTGTACTTACAGTTATGTTCTTACCTGTCCCACTGTTTATCTGGCCTGACTGCAGCTCTCTCTCCTCTCCTTCAGTTGAAGCTGTTTGATTTGGACTGTTTTCCGGTTTTTCCTCCCCCCTGGCTGGCTGTGCATCTTCAGAGAGCGCCTCTGATGGTTCATCGTCAAACACTGAATCTGCTGAAAATAACAAAAAGAAACACACTTTTAAAAAAAGCAATCACAAGGAACCTGAAAAGCACAGTTATATCTCCAAACTGGAAGAAAGATGAGGAAATTTTCAAACTTTAACATTTAACCAAGGACATTTGTTTCCACATGTTGACACATACCACTGGAGGGTGTGATCTGTTCTGTTTCTCCATTCACCGGAGCGTTGCCATCCTTCTCTTCTCCGTTGACTGATGGTGTGTCCGGTGCTTGTTCCAGGTGCAGGTCAGGGACAGGTGGTGGGGGGGTGGAGCAAGTGTTGTTGTTGTTAGTGAGGTCTGGAGAACTTGCTGCAGGGGACGGGGAGTTCTGGAGCTCTGGGGTGGGCGTTCGGTCAGACCGTGGGGAACCAGATCTCCGACTTCCTGGAACCGGGGAGGGGTTTTGCTGCGGCAGACGGAGACGGTCCTTCTCCTGCTCCTGAGCCTCCAGAGCCTGTGGAGGGAGAAAGAGACAGGGATGTTGTCTTTTTTGCACCTGAACATAAGCCACACCCACTAAATCTAAAAAGAAAACAAATTTGTACACATATAAGCCTCATCTGTCAAAAAGCGGCAGGTTTACAGACGTCAGTTTAGGGGGGTACGGGTGGGATGTTATTTTGCCTTCTTCATGTGTAAGTCACTGTAACCCTGCTGTATAGAAAATCCAGACACTCTGAACACACCATACACACGTTGCAAAGATGTAGCAGACCTTCACGGAGTTAAAAAAAAAAAACTGCTTGCCAAATAATGTGCAATCAAAACTTCTGAATATGCAGAACAAATTAAATTATCTTAAAACTTAAAAGCTCATTTACAAAAGTTCAGTTCTTTTTGAGTCCTACCCCCCAGTATTCAACCATCAGCTGACTGAGTTTGTGAAGCAACAATAACTAAGGCGCTGCGATATTACTTTTATTCTGAAGTCTTCAAATCAAAAACATCGTTCAATTTATTGCTGCTGCTGACATTACCATAATGTGCTCACTCTGTTAGCTCTATAAAGGCAGTGAACACGTTCTGTACCTCAGTCTGCAGCAAAGCTTTTCATCCTCTTTCCAAATCTGGATCTCTAGATTTTTGTTTATAGAGAGATAGACCTCAAATCTCCAATTTCAGGCTCTGACCTCTTAGGTTATGAAGCCTTCGATACATTTAACTGCAGTATGTTTAATTAGTTGGTATCATGTTTACCGAATATACTGTGAGAGACATTAAACATAATTAAAGCCTATTTACCGATGACATAGTGAGTCCTTCTTCCATCTTCTGTCAATCAAAATTGCTGTCTAAACATTTGCTCAGAAAGTCAAAGGTGTCTGTATTGATTTCATTTCAATGCTTTTATTGGTCCACTGTGACATGTTCTGTAATTTAATTGGTCTGCTGTGACAAGACCAAATACAGTTGTGCCCAAAAGTTTACAACCCCCAACAGAAGAATTTTCTGATTTTTTGGCCTTTTCTCAGAAAACATAAATGATAACACAAAATCTTTTCTATCACTCATGGTTAGTATTTGGGTGAAGACATTTATTGAAAAAAAAAAGTACTCTTTTTTAATCATAATGACGACAGAAACTTCAAAAATGACCCTGTTAAGAAGTTTACATATCTCCGGTGGTTTTTTTTCTGATAAATGCACAAAAGTGAACACAAATGTGTTTGAATGTCTACTAAAGGTAACCATCCTCACCTGTGATCTATTTACTTATAATCAGTGTGTGTGTTTAGAAAAATGAACAGAGTCATTTTTGAAGTTTCTGTTGTCTTTATGATTAAAAAAGAGTAAACACGGTTGTTTTTTAATAAATGTCTTCAACCTCTTACCATGAGTGACAGAAAGGATTTTGTTATAATTCATATTTTCTGAGAAAAGACCAAAAAATCAGAAAATTCTACTGGAGGGGGTGTAAACTTTTAGGTACAACTGTATATTGGCGGCATGAAGCTTGTTAGCCTGTGATAATCCATAAATGAGCCGCATCATTGCGTAAGCCGCAGGGTTCAAAGCGTGGAAAAAAAAGTAGGGGTTTGTAGTCTGAAAATTACGGGACTATTGATAACTTAGATTATTGAAAGATTTGAAGCAGCACAATAACAATGGTGAAGTGGACTCACAGCCTGGTTTTCCATGCGGGTGAAGATAACATTGAGCATCTGCGTGAGCGTGGCCTTGGCGGTGGTTTGGTTGATGAGGTTGCGACTGGCCAGGTAGATGTTATAGCATGTCCTGACGGTGAGGAGCACGGTGCCTTCATGGATCTCAATGTGCGGGGAGGTCACCGCTGTCAGCAGGGCCTGAACGCAGAGAGAAGGAAGTCAAAACTCACCAGACAAGACGCTGCATCGAAAGGATGCTGCTTGTGCTGAATCAACACTCCACTTCCTCCGTATGTGGCACAACAAAGGTCTGGTGATGCAGATGTTTGAATCTCAACAGTCTGCTGTTTGGTGCAGAATTCAACTGTTTGTTTACATTTTGATGTTGCCACCAACACAGACTGCACAAACATCCAGGTCTGCTTCAGTGGTGCTGACAGATGCTGATAATCTGCCACGTAAATCTTCAGTCAACAGTAATAAAGCTGCGTGTGCCTCCTGACAGGAAGGACTTTGTCTTCTTGAACCAACCAGGATGTGCATTTCATTCACTGAGATGAAGCTTCAGTACGCAGCAGTCATAAAAATACTCTCTGAACAAACATGGCAGGTTAACTAGTAACAAATGAGCAGCTGGAAATGTGGAGGGATGTGAGGAAATACCTGAGAAACATGGTTAAGTGGGCAATTCAGATGACCTTAACGGATAATTACAAAACTAAGCCCCAAATACTTTTTCATTTAAAAAAAAATGATGATAATAGAAATTAGACACTATTTAACAGGAGATATCTTCTCTGTTCTCTGGGTTTAACAAGGTGTAACACATCCAGAATGTCAGCCAAAATTGATTCATTTTAACCAGGGATGCCCCAAAATGAAATTCTCTGGCCGAAACCAAAAACCGAATTTGAAGAAACCAAGGTCGAAAACTGAAGAACCAAAAGAAATCATTTTGCCACTTACTAAGTACTAATTACCATTCGAAGGTTCATAGCAGGACTGGAGTGGGACTCATTTGATCCTGGAGTTTCAGGCCTCAGACAGGCCCACTTTAGATCATGACACAAGTTACGTGCCTCAGCATCAAACTGTTGTGAAAATCATCCTTATGTTATGATTCCACACAATTCACAAACTTGGATGGTGGTTGCGTTTTCTGATTTGCACTTCAGGGCCACCATATGCCTTCATCCTCTCTTTCTTTTTCATCTTGTAACAGTGAAAAAGTTGTTTTGTCACATGGTGTCAGACTGTAATGCTTTTCTTCTCTCTTTAATTCTTGCTCTTCTTACTGTTCAATGTTCAAGTGTTTGTACCTGCACATGATCCTCTGACAAACACCACTGCGCGTGCATAGATGTGTTGTCACGGTAACAGGCGGCAACATATGTGTAGAAAGAAAAGCTAACAGTGCAGCTTTCATTTAACAAACTATACGGCCTTATGTTATTAATCTTATTAACACGACGGGATGTAATCTGTCTCTTCAGATACCCTATTTCTCGTCTCTCGCTATCGTGCGTTCAGCTCAGACACACACAGGAACTCAAAAGCCCACGCACACAAAAACACGTTTCTTAGACATCCACCCTAAGAAACGCATCTCTATCAGCCGGTTTTACGAGCGTGATCAAAACTTTCTACACCGGCCGGGTTTTTTTGGTGGTGATAGTCTTTCTGCCGAAAATGCGCTTTTGAGCCATTTTCGGCCGAACATTTTCTGTGGCTGAAATTTCGGTGCATCCCTAATTTTAACACACTCCCGAAGCAAGAAATTGACTTTCTACAGATTTACATCACAATCAAAGAACTAGCTTGTTTTTTGACCAGAGAAAAACAAATATACACCTATCAGGCTGACAGTATGAACAAAAAGACCTGAGAGGAGAAAAAAGAGTTTTATTTTATTGTCGAGCATCTAAATTATTCAGTACAGTCTGAGTTTGTGACCCTGACGAACAGCTCCAAACTCAAGACTTCTTTTCTCAGGCTTCAATATTTTACTTCAGTGAACCTCACACAAACAACAACACTGACAGCTGCATGATCTGAGGTTGCCAGATGAGATGTGCCGCCTGTACCTTGATGATCTGTAGTTGGACTCCCTCGTCAGTCTGTGGACCCTGGAAGCAGTTGCAGATGGTTTCCACCAGCCGGTCGATCAGCCTCTTACCCGGTGTTCGGCTGTCAGGGGCGTTGCCTGTGATGTGGCCGTATGCGATCAGCTTCTACAAAGGGGAGAAGAGAAGCAGTGAGCAAGTGAGGGCGACAGGTAACAGGGAACAGGAGTGTGTGTGTGGCTCTGAATGGGATTGTCTTGTTTGAAAGCTGTGCAGTGGAATATGAATGTGCTCCAGTAAATCCATATACCAAATTTTACTTTCAAAAATACACTTGACTCATAAAAAAAGCTCCAACAGTTTTAAAATAAACTTAATTTATTTGAGTTTTGTTAACGTGTTAAGTGCAATTTTAAAGGTAAAGCCCCTGTATGGATTGAATGACGCACATCATATTCCACAAAATGATTTTGGGGAACGTGGGCGCCAAACTTTTTGGTTGAAGAATATTAAAGAACTACAGCAAATTAAATTAAAAAAGAAAGAAATTAAAGGGTCTTGTGAGGATATTGTAAGAGATCTTGAAAAAGTCTCATCTCTAGATATATGCCTGATTGTTATTCACAACTTAAAATGAGATTATCGATACAAAGCAGGTTATATGTAAATGCTAATTTCTAGCTTCCCGATGGAGTCAGACAAGACCAGATTGGTTTATGGCACGTGAAGTTTCTGTGACAACATCATGCTGGCGGACAAAGCTTAGTGGGGAGAAGGTATTTTTTTCTGCTGAAATTGACCATTTGGATTAATTGTGCAGTAATGGAGGACACTGGAGCTGAACTGTCAAAAAGAAAACAGACATCAGAGCAGAAGGAAGCTAAACGGGGGGGGGGGGGGGGGGAAAGAGGATGGGTTAAAAGCTAAACACGAGGCCAAATAAAGTTTATTCTGAACCACATGCAGAAGTTATGCATGTTATATGACTCTATCAATAAAGTGACAAGCCAGGTTACATTTGCTCTGACTGGTAGATTAGCACTGGTGGGACATAACCAGGATTCACACGTTACATGGTACTAATACGTCTCAGAGCACCAGGCTGTGATTAGCACTGAATGTAGCCGGCTACTAAACTACACTACAAACTTTGGTTGTTGTCACATTTCAAACAACAGCGCTACATATCTGTTGATAAATACATTACCTCATCACTTCGTATCTGGTAATAAGTAGTCGTGAACAAAGAAACGTCGTGTTTAAAAGAAAGACTCATTTGCTTCAAAACAAATGCACGCCTTGGCAGTAGATGCTCAAGTGCTCATGGGAAATGGAGTCTTTGTCCTGGGAAAACACTAGCTTTTCTATCTAGTCCTCACAGCCCCCTGAATGAAGCAGCCTCGTATTTAGGAAAAGACGAGAAAAGCCAGATTGTACACTGACTTAGATGCTGCTCACCAGAATCCTTAGCTGCTCATTGACAGTCATTGTCACTGCCCAGCAGTTCACAGTGCTTACATCTTAACAAATATAGTCTCCATCAAGGACAGCTTTTGGCAAAGGATCATTACATTTTTTCCCCTAGGACGGTAAATCTTTCAAAAACGAGAAATTAACAATAACAAGGTTTAGAATTAATCAACAACAAGGAAGTATAAATACTAATAAAGTGAAAAAGTATCTGCATAATCAAACCGACCTTGTTTAATGATGAACCAAAGATTACAAACTGCACCAACAAGAGGAATAACTCAGGCTGTTAGGAGAATAAAACTGAGCAAAATACAAAACAAGCAAATAAAGAACACAACAGAGGCTGTGCTTTTATCATTTCATTCCTCAAAGACTCAATTTTCACTCTATTCACTGTTTTATTCACATGGGTTTTTACCGAGCAGCAACTGTCGGTCTGAAAATATGAGACAATGAGGAGGTGCAAAAATCTGTTTTTCGTGGAGTATCCAGCTTGAGGCTGGCTTTGGAGGTTTTGGAAGTCACAAACACGCCGAGCCAAAAAAAGCAGAACTAACCATGTTTGCAGCCTGGTACAAATAATGTCTTCCAGCTGAACTGCTAATTTTGCCAACGGCGCACTATGCAAGGGTGAATTTTTTTAACTTCTCAGCAGTTTAGAAAATACCAAGGTCATGGGCTTGACCAATCAGAGGCACTGCTCAGCCCATGTGCCCTGTAGCAGTAAGTGTGGAGACTCAAAGCCTGTCCCATTTCCAATATGGCTGCACCAGCCGTTTTGTTTCAGACTTCTGTTTCAGAAACGGACAGGTGACTTAGCGGAAACTACGTCCATCTATTATACAGTCTATGGCCATGACATACTTGCATGTGAAATGAAGCAAGTACGCAAAGGTAATCACAGACTACCACAAAGGAAGTACTTTAAGTATACAGTACAGGCCAAATGTTTGGACACACTTTCTCATTCAATTTGCGTTTTCTTTATCGTCATGACTATTAACCGGACTGACTGACCTTCATTTCTTAAAGTAATGATGGTCACTTGTTTTTCTTTAGTTAGCTGATTGGTTCTTGCCATAATATGAATTTTAACAGTCATCAGCTGTGTATTAACCTGACTTCTGCTCAACACAACTGATGGTCCCAACCCCATTGATAAAGCCAGAAATTCCACTAATTAACCCTGATAAGACACAGCTGTGAAGTGAAAACCATTTCAGGTGAAGACCTCTTGAAGAATATCAAAACTATACAAAGCAGTAATCAGAGTAAAGGGTGGCTGTTTTGTAGAAACTAGAATATAAAACATGTTTTCAGCTATTTCACCTTTTTTGTTAAGTACATAACTCCACATGTGTTCATTCATAGTTCTGATGCCTTCAGTGAGAATCTACAATGTAAATAGTCATGAAAATGAAGAAATGCATTGAATGAGAAGGTGTGTTCAAACGTTTGGCCTGTACTGTACATAAGAGTGAAATATACATGTTCTGATTGTGTCTTGGATGTGTGAAACAGGTGTTGCAAGATTTCACCCCCAACCTCAAACAGGTAGAAAATACAAATAAATAAGAAAGTAAAAGGTGTGGGTATGCTCAGTGTGTTTGTGTGTGTTTGTGAGCGTGTGTCCATGAATATTAACCTGCAGACAGTCCAAAGATGTGCTCACTATCCGAGGGGATTTTGACTGACAGGCCAACTCGAAAGGCAGCACGTATTTGTCCGCCTCGATGTAGTTGACTCTGGGTGCAACCACTGTGCCATCCCTGCAGTGAGGAGAGGAGGAGAGCAAACAGCTGTGTGAGCTGGAAAAGACTGCAGCAGCTTGGTATAAACACTCTTCATAAAAACAAACACTGAACTTGCCACAAAAGCTCAACAATCCCTCAAGTTAATGATGTGACGTTATGAGGTTCATAACATTTAGCGTACATTTTTATAAAGAGCATTTGTTTTCATACGGAGCGTTTAACCTAATGGTTGGGGTAACAGCTTGCCTGGAGCAGCAGAAATATAACCTGAAGGCTGCTTCAAGTGCAGCTGATTTACTCCAAAGTAGCAGCAATAAGAGCAGCAGATCACTTCAGTCACAAATCACAGAGAGCAGCTGGGGTTTACTGCAGACTGCTCCGGGGCAAACTTCACCTCAACTTACCGCCTCCAACCAGGAAGACAGAGAAAAAAAAACTGACTCTTCTTCTGAGCATTTACTCACGCATGCAGGCAGGAGAAAGGTTTGTGCCCAGTGGTACTTACTTTTGTTTCTCGAGCTCTGCCTTGATCTCATCTGTGGAAGGAGACAGTTCAGATGTTATCGAAGTGTGAACTTTTACCCTTTCAGGTCACAGCAGAGTGAGTTCTTTACACTTTAGGGTTACATGACAATCACTCAGCAGCTTAAGGAGGCATTGTGTGTTTCCTTGTATTTGTAATGGTAGAAAAGTAACACAACATTGCATAGGAAGTAGGGCTGTACGACTTGCAAAATAATCTGACTGCGATTATTATTCCCTGTATTGCAATTGCAATTTTTTGTGCAATTATTTCAAGGTCCCCCATCCTATGTTTTTAAACAAACACACTGTAAGAAATGAACATTGACATTTATGACGCCACAACAAAAAGCCATTACATCATTTTGCTACTCATGATTGCTTTTCTGCCTATTTTAGTCATTTTTCACTTTTTCTCCCATCACCTGTGTATCTCATTTTCCTACCGTCTGACTATTTTCTTGCAATTTCTTCTTTTTTTTGGCTATTTTTTCCCTTTTTACTACTCTTTTGTCACTCTTTTTCCTATTGTTGCTACCTTCTGACTATTTTCCAAGCTTTTTTCATAATTTTCCTGCTAATTTTTGTTGCTTTTTAAGGCACTTTTCACCACTTACAGACTGTTTTTGCTACTTTCTAAGTATTTCTCAAGATTCCCCTCAATTTTTGCTGCTTCCTGACCATTTTTGCCACTTTCACCACCTAGATAGTTTCTCTTGCAAAGGTAGTTTTCAGCAGATTTGTTCTTTGATTGAGCAAAGTTCAGTAACTCTGGTGTAGAGCATAAAAAAAATCTACTGCAAAAAAAAGTAATCTGGTATTCAGACACAGTTTAAATAAATATTGCACTGTGTGATCAGAATATTGCAATAGGTCATTGTGATTTAATCTCATTTGAAATTAATTGTCCGGCCCTGACAGGAAGCATGGTGAAATCTGAGACTTTGATCATCTTTTATCTATGATGACCTGAACATCAATGAACCACAACAATCTCAAGTCTTAATCCCTGCATAATAATTCCTATCATGCTTACTTCAGTCATTTTTCTGTTAGTTTATACTAAACCCATCAACCAGGAATTGCATACCTGGCTACACAGTGACTAACAGTTTGTGCTCAGTGAAACATGACCAACCAAATCGTTTCCATACACCTGCACTGTGAGAGTCAATATGACTGAACTCAAACACTCACAGACTCACTGTCTAACAAGACTTCACAGAGGAACTCTGCTTGTGCAATATTCACCAGAAATGTCACAATTTGTCGGAGAGATGATGACGTGTCGTATCATGTTATACAAAACGCCAACCTACATTATTTCTCTGGATGATGACTGTAGTGTGTTATCTAAAAACAGCTACTGACAACATTCCACTGCATGTCTGATTAATCATGGAGGCGACAGATTACAGGGTCCACAACCCACAGGATAACAGCTTAGATATTTAAAAGATAGAAGCAGAAGGAGGAGATTTAAAACACACCCTACAACAGAAGCTCTCGACCTTATTATGCCTCATTTTAATGTCACAGTTCTGACCGGTGACCCTAAAGACATTTTCTTTCTAGAATTAATAGAATGTGATGTCATCGCCCTAGCAATGACATCACTCACCTCGAGGATTCTTTCAGTGCCTGCTCACAGACATTTCGAAGGGCAGAGGCGAAAGCAGAAAAAGGGCAAATAAAGCGCGCATTTTGGCTCCCAAGAGCACTTGAATATGTGATTTGGCTCTCAGGAGGTCAGTTTATCAAGTTTTAACCAGCCAAAGAGGCAGATTAGTGTGGTTCACCAACCAGGAAGGCACTTAAGCGTTTGTTTTGGTTCCCGTGAAGGAACTCTAGAGTATGGTTTTCATCAACTCTCCCTCCCAGCCTCCTTCTATGTACACGACTAGTTTCAGATGTGATTTTTATGTTATCAATAGAAAAAGGAAAAATCTGTTTGTTGTCCAAGCTCAAAAAATTTGAATTTTCTTTCTTGAAATCGTAATTTTTTTTAATTTCTTCAAGTCGTCATAAGACACCGTCGGGGTGTTTGTGTTCCTCTTGGAACTGTCTTCACGGGGTTAGGCAGGCGAAGAAATCTCTCATTTTGTTTCTGTTTTTCCTACTGACTGCAAGTTTGTGTTTATACAGTTTGAAGTGAGGGAACAAAAGTAGCAATTACTGTAAAGTCACAAAATTGTGGCCGTCAATCAAGACGCATCAGCTCAGATAGTTTTGAATGCTACATTTTATTTTACTGTTATTTATTTTATTTGCTATGTTTTAATTAGATTTATATTGGAGAAACTGAATGTATAGAATACTCTATATAGTTGTCAAGGAATGTGTGTGGTATTTTAATTTCACGAAGAATAAAACTTAGTTCATTCATTTTTTTGTAATGAATTACTAGACCAGTGTTTTTCAACCTTGGGGTCTGGACCCCATGTGAGGTCACCTGGAATTAAAATGGGGTTGCCAGAAATGTCAAGTAACTCACTCTTTGAATCAAAAGATGTGCATAACCGCCTCATGGGTGCAAAAACATAGGTTAAAGTGCCTTCTTGAAAGCAAAGATACACAAAAGTGTTCAGGACCGAAAACATGTTAGAGTGTGTTCAGTGTGTCCACTTAGGCATCAAAACACACTTAAGTGCCCTCTTTAGAACCAAAACATACGCAGTATTTGCCTTTTTTCCCTTTCACCTTAGCCCTCGAAATGTCTTTGCATGTCACTGGTTATGACAGTGGCGAGCAGGCACCAAAAGCATCCTTAGAGGTGAGCTATGCTATTGTCAAGGCTGCATGCTTCTGCTGAGACATTAATTCAAGAAAGAAAATGTTTTGGGGGGTTGCCAGAAAGTGTGATGTATACATAGGGTCACAGCAAACATAAGGTTGGTAACCACTGCACTAGATATTTCAGGTGACCCCACATGGAGTCCTGACCCCAAGGCTTAAAAACACTGCCATTCAAGCTCACATAAAATAGTCCTGATTAGAATAGTGAGGGGTGAAAAAGGAGTGCTGTGTTCTTATCAGTATCATGAATAATGAGCGAGCGTCACTGAGAGTGGAGACAAAGCCAAACACACAGACTTGTTTGGCCACTTCTCAGTGACATTTATTCCTTGGCGATTAATTCTGCAGCCCAACAGGCGAGATGTATATCTCTGCCAGTTTCTACAGCACCTGTAGCAGAACTACAAGTGACAAGGTATAAATAAGGAAACCTCCAAATAAAGACAAATACATGATGATCCACTGTAGAGAATGTACTATAAACAAAAGACAATGAGGATAATTATCAGTTGTTAAATTAACCACATGACAAGCAGGTGGATGTATAAAATGGGCAGGGCCGGTTTGACAGAAATACAAACAGCTACACCACAATGAGAGTTCAACCTGGTGTGTTTGAGTGTGTGTGTGTAACACTATCTGTGTTAGCTTGTGTTGAATGGAAAAGCAGGGACGTCAGAGTATCCTGGAGTTAGGTGGCTACACACACACACACACACACACACACACACACACACAGACCCACGTCTCCACGTCTCGTCCTGACCCGACAGACCGACCCACTGTCACGATGCATGTTGTGTCCCTAACCAGACAAATCGACCGATTGGATCGGGAGAGGTCGATTTGCGTTGTTGGACAGTCGAGCAAGTGGGTGGTGCTTCCGACACACCTCCTTAAACTGTTCGTGTTACAGAGATAATAGTGGATGCAAATGCAGTGCCCACACACATTTAGCCGCCGCTGCCTGTGTCGTGCTAAACAGACGATAAGCGCCATTGAGCTAAGCGCTAATGCTAACGCTAACCAGCAGACAGAGTCCAGTCCCTTTAAAAGGCCAAACACGACACCATTGTTTGGTTTAAGGCTGTGAAAAACCCACTCAGCCACCACACCGCTACAGAAAACCACAGCACCTACCCAGAGCCACCTGGCAGGCTTTGCGCAGCTGGCTGTGCTGGCTCCTCTTCACCTCCTTATCCGACAGGATTTTCTCCAGCGCCCTGGACAGAAACATGCTCTTGGTTTTGCTGTTTTCCGCCTTGGACTGCGAGTTCAGCTGTTGTTGAGGTGGCCGCTGTTGTCTCTGCTGCATCTCTCGCTCTTGTTACCGCTCCGCTCTCAGGCCGTCATCTTCGGCCCGGACCCTGCGAAACTGGCAGGTGACGAAGAAAGCTAACGAAAGCCAGGCTCTGGGTGACAGTCAGTCCAGGAGAGTCGCTGCCTCAGTTCAGCGCCGCCATGCTGCTTACACGTCACGTCACGTGACTCTCAGCTGTCTGGGTGTTGACCGTCAACGTTACAGCCAGTGGTGGAAAGAGTACTGAAAAACTTGTACTCAAGTACAAGTACCGTTACATTGCTAAAACATTACTCAATCCCAAGTAAAAGTACTGGTGTTATAAAAATACTCAAGTAAAAGTACAGAGTATTAGTCAAAAAAACTACTCAGATTATTAGTTACTTTTAAATGGTGATGTCACTGTCACCTCTCCAGATAGGGCTCTACATTTAGGGTTTTGTTTTTACCAATAGTTAAAACGCTAACAATAAATAATCAATAATAACTGTTTCGCTCATTTTCATCTTTTTTGTCTCTTTTTGTCATTTTAAGTTTTTGTTTCCTTATTTAACAAAGGTCTCAGGCAGACAAAAAGCAAAATTAGATGAGGTGCAGTTGCTGCCACGACTATTGATAGAATATCAATGAATACATTTTTAACTGGTTAAATCCTTAACACAAAATCAATTAGCGATCGATCATTAAAATCCATTAACATATTTTTGTTTTGTTTTGTTTTTCATCCATATGTCCTGGTTTTCATTGGCTTGTTTACTATCAAATCACCTTACTGGCCACAAAAATAAAGATAAGGGGTCTAGATATTAATGAAAATTGGTCTCAGTACTCACCCATGATTTTAAAAGTAACTAAGTATACTAAATGGCATAATGATTACATAAGTACAAGTAAAAGTACAGACTTGAAAATCTACTCATAAAAGTACAAGTACCCCAAAAACTACTTAATTGCAGTAATCTGAGTATTTGTAATTAATTACTTCCACTCCTGGTTACAGCACTGCTTATGTATTTTTCACTATTTTATTTTATCTTATTGTATTTTTATTTACACGCACATAAAACTGCAAAATATATGACTGTAAATTTACACACAACTATGTTGAGTGAACGGGACTTAATTTGTGAAATCAATGGTGCAGATCAGGCTCTTTCAATTGAAAGTTTCAATCATTTCCAGCAGATGGCGCCACCAAACCACTGACCTCTGAAATAACATTGCAGTTCTCTTGTTTATCTACTGTACTGTATTTAAGGATCAGGTGCAACATTTATCTTTTGTAGGATAAATCAGTTACAGTGGCTACAACAACTGTAAAGGCATACACCCAACATCTAAAATTTTAGCACCTAAAACAAGAGAAAAATCCTCTCAGATATTAAATTTTTTTTTCAATAAAATGACAGACTGCGAAAAAACAAACATTGCTACATATTAGTTTATTTTATCCAGATCCTCCAATCAACAGGTGTACAACAATTCTCTCATATATCTCCAGTTTAAACTGAAAACACTTTCATTCGTTGTGATAAAAATGTACATCATATATAGCATCGATATGAAAATACTGACAATCTTCATTACAAATCTATACTATAAGATTTATCCGGCAAACAAAAATCATCGCTCATCACTTTTTAAAAAAAAAGGAGAAGAAGCCTGTGTGGATGTTGTGCTAATACAACTGTTGCCCTCCAACAAAACATTGATTTCATATTGATTAATTCACAGTATGTAAAAAAAAAAGTCTTGAACTGATTTTCCTGTTGCCTCAGACAGAATAAAATCATCTACTGAAATCATCTCCAGCAACATCTACCATGATATAAGACAGAACAATCATGAATAAACAAAAGTATATCTGTTATAAAAATAAAGTCATAAAATGTGTACAGAGGAAGAAAATATGTAGACACATGATTAGAGAATAAATAACAATGTCGCTGTGGTTACAATCCCAGTGTCCTGTGGTTAAAGTTAGAAATCAAGTAGAATAAATTAACATTAATTTCTAAAAGTCTTCTATTTAGAGTACCAGTTATTAGCCTACTGTTTAATGTCAGGAATAACAAAGAGTATCCCACCAGTATCCAGTGTACCAGAACGAGAAAAACAGAAAGTAACATGAAGCCTGTTACACAGCATTCTTCAAGAGAAATGTTATTTCCTCAACAATTTAATGGTGGTCAAATAAGGTTTAAAGAAGTGCAGAGAAGCTTAAGTTGGTAGATTTCAATTCGCTCTATTTGTAGGACAAGTCAGTGGACTTTGTACAGTCGAAAACCAAATCAAAGGGCTTATGAGTTTAAGGTCCTGTGTTCATTCACTGTACTTTTGCTCTGGCAGTGCCAATCTTTTATACAAAGCTAATTCAGGTTCCTGGTTGAAGAGGATCAAGATTTTACAACACCAACATGATCGCTGATGTCATTTCTCTCCTATTAATCATTGTATTGTTAAGGCTTGAAACAAACAGAGTCATATTTCCAAGGGTACAGATGTTGTAATAGCATTTGCTAATATCAGGAAACAATTCTTTAACTGTTGTTTTTGCATGTTCCTTATCAAATTTCCTTGATGAAAAGAGAATATTATGGGGTGCTTGATGGCCTTGTGGATATGGCCGCGCACCATGAGGTTAGCCCTCGAACTGTTGGCCCGGGTTTGATTCCCGCCTGTGGCCTGTTTCCTGCATGTCATTCCCCACTCTCTCCCCCTTTCCTACCCTATACACTGTCCTCCTCTATCCAATTAAAGGCAGAAAAGCCCAAAAAATATCTAAAAAAAAAAAAAAAAAAAAAAAAAAAAAAAAAAAAAAAAAAAAAAAAAAAAAAAAAAAAAAAAAAAAAAAAAAAAAAAATTTTTTTTTTTTTTTTTTTTTTTTTTTTTTTTTTTTTTTTTTTTTGAATATCACACAAATATACCAGTTGAAAACAATGTAACGATTACTACAAAAGCTATTATACAATTTATGCAACATAGCTTGCAAGATAGCCATTGAGAAGTGGCGTGAAGTCCAGGCTGTAGGCACTGCCAGTACAAAAGAACAAATAATTAAATGGACACTGAACTTTAATTTTTTTCATATTAGGTTATCCCTTGTTGTGGAAATCAAAACAATATTTTTTTTTTATTTAATTTTTTTCCTAATCATTCAAACAAGTATTAGCTTCATAAGCTCATTACAGCTTCACTGAGTACTCAATAAGAACAGCTTCAATGGGAATGCTTAAAACAGAGCAGAGCCAAGTCATACAGACCTGCCTCACCTTTATCAAACACAGAAAGAGAAGTCATTTGTACCTGCATGTGTGTTTGTTTAAATATTACTCACTCTCACCGTGCTTTTTGTTGACATTCAAGCAGTTTCTCCAGTATGACTGTGTGTGTGTGTGTATCGCTCATTTGTCCTCTTCACCTTTGTGGTTCTGTAATATCGCTAATAGTGTTTCAGTCCAGCTATTGTGTACAGTTGATTTACATTCTCTCACAGTATGTTAGGGTTTGAATTGAATGAGAATGAAAATGCAAAGAGAGAAATGTTGCAGGAAAACTAGAAACTAGAGAACACTTTTCATTTGTCATGGGACATCCAAGTGAGCTCAGGACCTGGCTGGAAAGATGAATAAAATATAAATGTAGACGGCTTGAGATGTGGCATATTGAGTCACAGTCCAGGAGGAATTGAGAAGGTGAAATACATCTATATGTAAAAAACAATATCACATTCACATTTTGTCATGCAGCAGGAGATAGCCCTTGCTATTGAAAGAATATGTGAGTGGAATATGAAGACAATATGAAAGCTATGGAAGCCCATTTACGCCAGTCAAAATAACAAAAATTGAAAAGTTGCCTTTGTTGAGATTCATTGGCCCATGTTAAGGGAGTGACGATATTCTAAAGGCCCCCAAAAGAGGACCCCTACCTAGCCTGATGTCAAAATTAAGTCAAAATTTTATTTTTTTTCTCCCATTATTTTGACTTTTTATCTCATACTTTTGACTTTCAAGCTCAAGCTTCTGATTTTTTCATAACTTTGGCATTTTATCTCAAAATTTGACTTTTCTATCTCAGAACTTTGACTTTTTAGTTTAAAAGTTCATCTTCATATCTCAAATTTTGGCTTTTTATCAAGGAATTTTGGCTTTAATATCTCAAAATTTGACGTTTTACCTCATAAATTTGACTTAATATAGGCCAAAAAAAAATTCTCACGACTACGGTGGAAAGGGGGGTAACACCATATATCTGCAGTTCATCTGGAAAAGTGCATTTGTACTTCAGCATTTTCTGTCTAAGAGTGCAGAACAAGCATTCAGAGCATGTTTTCCTGCATGATCAACATCTTGACAGGTTGGTGCATCAGAATGATGCTATTAGTCCAGTGCAGCACTTTATTATAAATATCAATGGTCCGTAGAAGAAGCTGAGAAAACCCGCACATTATAGGGAATTAAACAAATCCCCTCTGACATGATTTTGCCACGTCCAAGCAAAAGAGAACATCCCTAATATTAAGTCAAAATTATGAAATAAAAAGTTAAAATTGTAAGATAAAATCAAAAAATTGAGATAAATAGTCAAAATTGGAAGACAAAAATAAACTAAATTGTAAGTCAAAATTTTGAGATAATCAATTAAAACTTATGAGATAAAAAGTCAATTTTTTTATAAATTGTCAAAATTTTGACTTTTTATTTCTCTATTTTGCCTCTTTTCTCAAACTGTTTGACTTCATATGGGCAAAGCAATATACAATCTCAACAAATCCAGTTTTTCATTTGTATATTTTTAACTTGCAAAAATGGGCTTCTACAGAAAACAGGGATGAGTTTCATGTGATTATCCCCAGTTAAAAGATATCCAATGGTTGCTTTTGTGTGAAAGTATTGCGAAAGAAGAGAGAGAAAGAAACGAACTATCAATATAATAAAAAATGCAAGCCTTGCGGAAGAAGAATTGAATTGCTCCCTAGAATTATGGAAATGGTTTGCCTTTCACTTGTTGTAAGTCGTTGATTAACAGAGAGGTAAAAAAGCTAAGTGGTTAAAAGCATCCGAGCCAATACTATGGACCCAAACTTGTTTTGTTTTTTTTGTTAAAGGAAGCTTATTCCAAAAAATACTAACATTATTACGCATCTCAGCACTTGGTCGATTGTTGTGGCACTGCAGATGGAGAGTACCGCAACTGTGCAACCAATCACATGCTGTGGTCAACTCAGGGTAAGAGGGTGGTCACAGTATGGTGCAGGGGAAGGGCCAAAAAACAAAACACAGATTGTCAAAAAATTGTGTGAGTTGAAATGTTTCTGTGAAGTTTGTGTTATGGATGGAGGAATCGACCTGTTTATGATGCAGAGAAATGTGGAGGATGTTTCTGATCACTGCCCTCTAGTGGAAGCTCAACATAACAGTTCTGAGAGTCAATAAAAGGGGTTTCTACACTTCTTTTTGCTGTCTGTTTGTTTGTTTGTTTGTTTGTTTTTGCCTGGATTGCAGGGCGTCACCACTATGGCACACACGTGGTCATTGGCATAGGGTGGAGTATTTCCCATGTTTGAAAATATAAGGTGAAGTATGTACACATTTCATTGTGCTTCTCAGTGTTTTGATGGTGCAGGATGTTCCCTTGTCTTTCTGTCTGAGTTCCTCGAGTGTTTGTCATAGTGTTGAAGTGGTTCCCAGTGTTTCCTGTGTGAATTTCCAGTCTATAGAGTTATAACAGTGCCGTCTTCCTCCAGACTCCGCCTCTCTGTTGCTCTTTCTGGCGATGGCGTGCTAGAAGCAGCATTAGTGTTGCTTAGTGATCCACTGCTGCCACTGGCTGGCAAAGTGCCATTGGCATTGACGGAGAGAGTGGAGGTGGAGCTGGCGGCCGCACGGAGGTTCAGGTGGGGCTCATAGCGAGGCAGCGACGGCATACTGTAATTGGAGGAGGCTCGTCTGATGGGCTCAGCTTCTCCTCTCGCGTTGATAACCAGATCTTCTTCTTCGTCGCTGTCCAGATCTCCAGCAGGAAAGTTCTGGATGATGTGAGTGGGCATGGAGGCTGCCGCGCCAACCCCGCTTTGTGATGTGTAGCCGTAATAGCTTGCACCGCTATCCGAGGAGCGTCCTGAGCTGCCGGACGCGGTGCCTCCTCCTCCTCCTCCTCCACCGCGAACTACATTGTTCCGCTGGTTGGCGGGCTTGACGGTGATGATGAGGTTGTGGCTGTTGGCGATCATCATGTCTGTCACCTGATCGAGAGACTTCCCAGCCACTTCGATACCGTTCACCTCCAGAACCTCATCATTGACCGCCAAGAGACCCGTGCTCTCCGCCAGCCCCCCGGGAACCATACGAGAGATGAAGATCCCTGGGACTTTTTCCAGACCCTGTGGAGTGACCCGCACGCTGGAGCCGTCGCGGATGTAGAAGCCCAGCGGTTTTTCCTGCCCGTGCTTGTACAGGCGAACACGTCGGTGGGTTTCAGGAAGGATGTCCACGTCGATGATGGAGGAGACGGGGCGGAAGTCCCGAGGGAGGCTGATGATCACTGGGGCTTTTTTCCTGGCTGCGTCAGGTCGTAGGAGAACCGCAGAAAGCACCGTGTTCTTCTTCCTGGTCAGCGAGTCGGTACCAAAGGTTGAGTAATCAGCTTCCTCTGCAAAACAAAAGAAAAGAAGAAGAAGAGAAGAGGAAGAGAAGACAAAGGAGGAAGGGGTAAAGAGAAACAAAGAGGGCATATATTAATAAAAATCTGATAAGTCTTCCATTAACATCACTCCAGGCTTGTTTCACATTAAGTTGTAATTCAGGATGACATCCTGTTGCATCATGGAGTTTGTGGAGATTGAATAATTCTTAGTAATGGAGCTGCTCTCAGCCTGAGGCATCTCTGCAGGGGTATCAGTGCTGAACACACGCAAGACATCCATACCCACAACTCCCCTCAAGTCAAATGGATGCAAAGTGCTGCGCTAAGTAAAGGAGCTTGAGTCGAACTCACAGTCTGTGTTATCATCTGCACACCTCTGTGTGAGGGAGTGAGCTCGATTTAATACAGCAGGCAGAGTTTACATCAATGAGTTCTCCATTTGTGCTCAGTTCAAAAAGAGAAAACTGTTCTGTTTATTTAAAAATGCATCATTTTCTGCTGTTATTTTGTGTGTGTTCCCTTTGTATTTAATCCTGAAAGAGCACTGTTTATCCATGATGTGGTGTTTCTCTTTATCATGCAACTGTGTTATTTACTCGATCATTGCAGCGATATATTGATTAAATATGGTCACAAACCAGAGAACAGGGAAGCCAGTGGTTTAGCTCTTCCCTAAAGTAATTTGAACAGTTTTTACAGGTTATAATGTACCAGACTCCTTTCTGACCCGGCACAGTCACTTTCTAGTTTCAGCTAAAAGTAATAATAATAATAATAATAATAATAATAATAATGATAATAAAATAAAATAGATAATAACAATAATAATAATAATAATAACTTAAATTTATATATTGCCTTTCAAGGAACCCAAGTTTGCTTTCCAAAAGGTTGAGGTGGCAAACAAACAAAGAACCAACAAAACAAAAACCAAAGCAGGAAACTTTAAGAGCTGAGTTTTGAGCTGTGACTTGAAACTGTCCACAGTGGGAGAGTTACGAATTTTATGCATCTCATCAATGCTGTGGATTAAAAAATGTGACCCTAACTAAGTAATCTTAGACTCACGATTTACGAGAGGAACTCTGGATGACAGATTCAGATATATAACAGAAATATGCCAAAAAATGAATGGATGGAACTTAAAAACCTTTCAAAAAAGGAGAGAATTTGATCTCATATCAATTATCTTTTATCTATTATCAGATCTATTCAGATGTCTGTAGATCAGATTCTTTTTTAATGCAGACACAGAACAAACTAAGTTATCCAAAGGGAGTAACATAATTTTGATACCCTGTAAAATATTTAAGAACAACAAAGTGGTTTCAATGATTTATCAGGGTTCAGTAAACAAGTAAAGGAGCTTGTGACAAACAGCAACCTTTGGTCTGAAATGATGAGACAATGTAGAAGTGTTAAAATCTGATGTCATCAGTTATCAATGAAAAAATCCTGAAAAGTAGAATAACTGATCATAGACTTTTTTTATTTCAATCTAGACATTCTTTGGACATGTGAACCTTATCCAGCAAAGGTTTAAGAAAATTTCAATCTTTTCCAACTTTCATAATGGAAAAATATTTTTCCTCTTTCAACAGTAACATGGGGTGAAAATAACCCAAACATGACTGTTGAAAAAAAATAAAATAAAAACAGGGACAGGCAGGGAAAGATGCCGACCTTTGATGACCTCAGTAAGTTGCATGAAGGTACCCAGAGACCTATGACACTCAGACAAACACAACATCATGAAAATCATCCTGTGATAGTGTGCAAAAGTGTAACCTAGTTGTTCACTGAAGATTGGTGTTACATGTTACATATAACAAATAACCACAAGCTTTAAGATCTGGAAAGATAAGAGATTTTTTTTTTTTATTATAGAGAAAAAAAAAGTACATTCTGAGGTAAAGTACAAACATGCTGGAGACTGTGTGTTTTTGTGTGTGTGTTGATCAAATTGGAGAAGCACTAAGAAGATGTATGGAGCTTAAAACATTCAGGGTTATCGAATGCTGAAAACATTTGCAGTTCAATACCTTGGCAACCTGATTAAGGAAAATGTTCAACATGAGGACAGAAACTTGGTTAAAATATTGCTTAAAGCAGTGAAGAAGGCAACTGCCAGAAAACGGTGCAAAGAGGATCCTCCTACTCTGAGGAACTGGCTTTAGCTCTTTAGTGTAGAGGAAATATATGACATGGAACAACTCGCACATATTTTAAGAATTCAAAATGAAGAAAACCGCCGCTTCTGGAGACACCACTCATGTTCTCTGTCCAAGGAAACAGTCCAAGCTGCTGCTCTTTAAATAAAACACCATGTATCCTTCTGGTATCACCTCTGTTTGATGGTGTATTTCTGTGCATTTGCATTATTTCATAAATGCACCTGAAAGAGTCACACTGGCTGCTTCACTCTGTGCTCCTAACTAAATCAACTATCTCTGAGCTGCAGCTTCATACATGATCAACAGATAGAAGGGCAGTATCATGTGTCATGGAGAGGAAAACTGATTAACGTATTTCACAACACACTCCCTCATTTTTTCTGCATTGCTGTAGAGGCAAAAAGAGGCATTTACACCAAGAAAATCACAGTCACATTTTAGCTGCATGAGTCACCTGAGTGCCATGAAACCCTGCCCTTTTATGTGCACTTTGAAGAGGAAGTGAGTAACATTGTGACTGTAGACTTTAACCCAACGTGGCTGATATTAACTTCAGACTCAGGACAAGCAGGTGAGGGAGGGAGAAACTGGACCTTGGCTCTTTAATAGTTAACTAGCATCATACAAGCAGCTAAACATTAACATCTCTCTGACCCTTTTCTTCCTCAGTCCCCTGATGACAAACGTTTCTTCTGTATCTGTTGTTATTTTTGTACATCATTCGTTCAACTTTGTATTGAACTCTTTCCATATTCTTCACTTTTTGCCGTTTTCACAGCACTCTGTTTTTAGATGAAAGTGCTCTATAAATAAACCTCCGACAATCTCATGTTGAACACTCCCCCCCCTGTTAGTCTCTTCCAGTGTGTGTTTGTGTGTGTAGTTCAGGAAAATATCAATTCAGGTGGCTGACAAAGATTCCAGTTCTCATGTTCAGGTACGCACCCCACCACTCCCCTCTCCATCTCTAAAACCAAAACAAAGGATCAACTGTCCCGGGAAAGAGCGACAGTCTCGCGTTTCAGTTCCCATGAGGCACGAGTGTAGTGTATGCACACTTACTATTTCTCCCTCCACTTGTCTTAGTTTTCAACTTTACACAAGGAAAAAGAGTTTCATAAATAGAGTGAAGAAGGGCTGGGCATTTAATGGCAAATAAGATTAAATCGCAATATGACCTGTTGCAATATTCTAATCACAGACGGTGCAATATTTCTTTAACCTGTGTCAGAATACCAGATAAACTTACCGGTAGATGTTTTATGCTCTATATCAGTGTTACTGAACCCTGCACAACCAATGAGACAAATTGTTGAAAGTTAGCCTAGCGAGACAAACAATCTAAGTGGTAAAAAATGGCAAAAATGACAGGAGAAGCAATAAAAACATTTTAAAAGGTGGCAAAAATGGTCAAAGAACAGCAAAATTAGGGGGGAAAAACTAAGAAATACAGAAAATAGCAAAAAAAAAGGTCCAAAAGTGGTGAAAAAAGAGTGTACAGTGACTAAAATGACCAAAAACCAACAAAAATGGGCATAAACATTCTAAAAACTTGGAAAATATTCAGAAGGTAGCAACAATGGGGAAAAAAAAGTGACAAACAAACTAGGGCTGAACAATTTTAGAAAAAGATCTAACTGTGATTTTTCTGGCAGATATTGCGATTTCAATTCCATTCACGATTTTCTTCAAATGAAGCTTCAGTGAAGTTTTTCGCAATGTACAGTGACATTTACAAACTATTGAAACATCAAAAGCTTTTATTCTAATGCAAGGATGTAAACTGAAGTAAGGAATGATTTCTAGCTTTCAGATAAAAGGTCAATATTTTGAGATGAAAAAGTGGAACTTTTGAGAAAAAAAGACAAAATTCTAAGACAAAAAGTCAAAATTTTGAGATAAAAAAATCCAAATTTAAAGAAATCAATTAAACATTATGTAAAGAAAGTCAAACAGTTAAAAGTGGTACTAACAGCCAATGGAAACAAAATTTGACAAGAAAGTTGGGATAACACTAAAAGAATAGTCAGAAAGTAGGAAAAATTAGTCCAAAAGTTGTGGAAAAAAGTTAATAGTGACTAAAATGATCAAAAACCAACAAAAATGGGCAAGAACATTTTGAGAAAACGTGGAAAATAGTCAGAAGGGAGCAACAATGGGGGAAAATAGTGGAAAAGAAAAGAGAAAGTGGTACAAACAGCTAATGGCGACAAAAAAATGACAAGAAAGTTGGGATAAAACTAAAAGAATAGTCATGAGGAAAAGGAGATGTCATTGGTTGTTGTCGTGCCATAATTAATGTCAATGTTCATTTTCAACTATGAGTTTGTTATAAAGCCATAGGATGGGGGACCTAGAAATAATCACATAATAAAAGCGCAATTGAAATATAGGGAAAAATAATTGCTATAAGATTATTTTTGCAATTCCTTTAGCCCTAGAATGAAGTCTGAAAATGAAGTGTTTGTTTCATCACCGAGCTAAGTTCCTGTTTTAACTGCTCTTCCCACATGCTTTCAAAATGCTGCCATAAACAGAAGCGTTATGCAAAACAGAATAAAGATGGAAACTGAAAAGCACCAAACACACCTCCCTCCATGGATGACACAAAGATCGTTCATGTGGTGCAGTCATGCAGAGACGGAGGCGATGCTCCACATCTCATTTCTGCCGTTTTTATTTCTCACGACTTCTTTTTATCCCATCCATCTCTCTATCTACAGCCAAGGATGAAAGGAAGCCAACAATAGAGTTGTAGTTGAGAAGAGAGCGTTGGACAGTCCCTCAGGGCCACTCTCAGGCACAAACACGCTCAGGGATGCTGCTCTGGCTGCAAATTGTTTATGCATGCAACTTCCTAACCACTGGGTTTGTACGTCTGCACACACACACTGCTAATTAAGACACACACAGCAGTGTGTACGCATGGATAAGGTTTATTCCTGGTTAGTGGTGAAGCCAGAACTCTAATGAAGTACAGGACTGAGAAACCCAATACCCTGAAACAAAGCATAGCTACATTATAGCTCATTAGAGCACTGAAGCAAAGCTTTCAGTCTAATTGGATGCAAAAGCCTATAGGCAATGCAAGGTATAAAATACACACACACACACTCACATTCTATTCTATCAGTAAAATAACTTTCTTTGTATCAGCTTTTTCAGAAGCAGGTAGAAAACTGAAAGCCAAAATGATCATGTGACAGTTGAAACAATATGCTCAACATAGAAAGGCTACATGTATCTTTAAATAGGCAAAATAACAAAAAGACATTTTATGAAATAATGAGATAAAAAGTGAAAATTATAAATTGAAAGTCTAAATTTTGAGAGAGAGAGTCAAAACTTTAAGTTCAAGTCAAAATGTTGAGACAAGTCAAAATTCCAGGTCACAGTTGAAATTCTGAGATAAAAAGTCAAAATTCTGAGATGATAAGGTCAAAACTATGAGATAAAGAGTCAAACTTTTAGATTAAGTCAAAATTATAAGAAAATAGTCAAAATTAGGCAGAAAAGAAAGTTTCAAGAGAAAAATTCAAATCCTAAGATTGTGCAGTCAATTTTTGAGATTAAGTCAAAATTGTGAGGAAAAAGTCAGAATTTTAAGATAAAATGTAGAGATTTTGGCCCTTTTGTCTCATCAATACAACTTTTTACCTAAAATTTCAATTGAAAGGCAGAGTCTGCAGAATTTTTTTTTAAGTTTTAGATTATTTGTTCACATACAACTACCAAACTGGTCTCCTCCTCCATGGTTCAGTGCCAGCAGCAGCGCATGCTCACTGCCTCTGATCGTAGCCAATAGCATGGGTGACAGTCGTAGCTTTGTGAACACACCATAGACAGTATAAAACAGCCCTGCCAGCACCTCCAGCATCGCATGAGAGAAACTCAAGAGTCATACACCTGATTTCCTGCAGGTCAATAAGGTATGCTACAAATAATGTATCATTCTTTCTCTGTGTTATGGACGTTATTGTAGCTGCTCGGGATAGCTTAGTCATTTGCTACACTTACTCTTTTCCCAAGACAACTAAAACATCAGCATTACAGGCAGAGGAGGGGTGAGGCAGACGGGCTCTGACACACATGTTTAGAAGCCCAGGGGTGATGATAAAGCAGAATTAGTATTCCTGTAAAATTTTACTTTTTTTTTTTAAAGGAAAATCCTGCAGACTCTACCTTTAACATTAACAAAAAATAAAACATCTCAACAAAGCCTGGTTCCCATTTTTTATTTTTTCAACTGGTGTTAATGACTTTCTGTACACAGAACAATTTCTTTTTATGACTGTATTCAGATGAAGCGCACTATGAAATAAAGTTTGATTGACTCAAAGATAAATGAAGATGGAGTAGGATTTTAAGCCGATGCAAGCTCAGACATCCCAATTCTATAATTTCCTTTGATGAACTCGCGCAGATTTTGATTAAATCAGCCATAAATTACATGTATCGTCAGCCCTAATAACCATAATAACCATAATATGCTCAGTAAGCATTTCACAAGGGGATGTAATTCTGCTTCATCAGGGCATCTATTACTTTCAAGGTACCCTTCATCTACTACTCCCACTAAACTTTTTCTGAGGTTACTATTTTGGGCGTCTTTCCCTTCATGAGATGGGACAGTTGAAGAGAGAGAGGTGATGTGGGGAGGAGAAAAAAGGAAGACGAACTGTAAAGGGCTGAGGTCTTTAGCATTTTTACATTCTGTGCACATCAACCATCAGGCCAACTCAGCTCCCTTATGTAAAGAATAAAGGTTTAATAACTGGACAGCTCTCGCTAGAACAGTAGAGGATTTTAGTGTTTGTAGGAGGTGTTACAGGTTTAAAGGGAGTGGAAATGAGCCAATAAGTCAAGTCAAACAATAAGACGAGCAGCTCTGAAGTGAAATTTAACGCTTATATTTGTGCTTCAAAACTTTAGACTCGTGGTTCCTAACCTTTTCCAACTCAAGGTCCACTTCTATGTCTCAGAAATTTTCGCTGCCCAACTCCAACCTCACCAATATGATGCCATATAGTGCGTTTTCAGAACACTTTTCTGAAATTGAGAAGTGAACACAAAGGAGTAATCACAGTCTTTTTACTTTGGTATTCACCGAACTTGTTCTAGAAATAAATCCAGTGGCTTGGTAACATATTGTTCAAGTTTTGTCTCAAGGTGACAGAGCAGTTTTACATGTCTCCAAAGCTTCATATGACAATGTCTCAGAGCACAGGATACACAGCTGTAACAGTTCAACTTCTGTGCCTGTCCAAACAAATCCCAGCATCCCAGCTAAATACCCAGCACTGTTCTTTCTCTGACCTCTTCTTTTTTTGTTTGACAGCAGGGTGATCACCTGTTGATTCACCATCAGTCTCTTGTCTATCTTTCCCTTACTAGCCAGCAATCCACCTTCATACTCCAGTTTCAGTGTGAAATGTTAACAAGTCAAGTACAAAGTGGTTCAGCCAAAAAACATCAAAGGTTCCTATCTCTGATTTCTTTGACAGTAATGAAGAGAATAGTTGAACGATTGAAAGATCCTTGGAAATATAGCTCAGTTTTATCATTTTAACATTATGTTCTATTTATATAATTACAACCCCCTGTAAAAAAAAAACAACAACACAGTTTTGGAAATGATTGGGTGGCCCACTTCTTACACTTTTGCAGCCCATCTGAGGGCCACGACCAACAGTTTGAGAATCACTGGAAAGAAACTTAACTTATGACTATACAATAGTAGCTTAGTTTAAATTGTGCAGCCAAAAAGAAACAAATTAATCAATACAACGGAGCATTTTTTATAAGGCAATGGATTAATAAGGCAAGCAGTAGCTGGAGTTCTAGAACAATTATCTTTTTGTGACGTAAGCATTTTTCAGGGTTAGCTTCTCTTGTTGGGTAGAAACTTCCTCAAATTAGAATGAAGAGCAGGGTTCGGATGGGCTTAAGCATGAAATAAGCCAAGAAATCACCTCCAGTCGTGGAATCTTGAACAGTAATAGATTAGTTTAGTCATCAAGTAATCGAGTGATTATTCTAAAAGCGAATTGAGTAATCTAATAAGGAATGTGACATTATTAGCATTTTTATATATCATTGCAGCTGCTGTTTTAACACTGCATAGGTGCCTGTTGCATTAAAACAAAAGTTTATCTGTTATTTCTGGGCTTCAAAAAATACTTTAAGTTCTTTAGATTGGCTGGTGCATATCATCACAGAACATCTTTTTTTTTTTTTTTTAACTATAATCATAATCTAGAATGTATGTGTACAACACTTCACTGACAGTTTTTAGACCAAATAGTGAAGTCAAACAGGATAATGCTAATAATCTGCCTTAAAACCAATACCTAGATATTTTTTGGCTCTATCGCGGTACACAATGTATATCTCGATATTTTGATTTTGCTTGTAAATCACCATAGTAATATTCGATTCAATCCTTTGATGAATAAAATGACACCAGTATTATGATTCAACCAGATCTTTGAGTCAGATTTATAAAATCTGCAGCCAAAAAGGGAAAAATCAAAATCAGGGTAAGGGTTTAACAAACCTTTTTTCCCAAAACACACTTTATATAGCTACATATTTTTAGTTCCAGTAAAATATTTCATTTAGATGAATTAATCTGGCTGAACATATCACATTTATAATATTTATAAAATTTGGTCATGAGAGTGAAAGAAACGCAACTACGGAGAGAATTACATACTGACGTCTAAAACATTTACCTGACAATTTGTACTGGATGGTCATATACCTGCGATATATCGAGTATATTCAATAAATCCCCCAGCCCTAATCTGCCCTTCCATGTCAGTGCCCTCAGTGAAATCGTAAATTTGAGTAATTTTCTTGATAATTTTGAATCAACTCAATCCAGTCATTTGATGAATTCAAATCTCAGCTTTACAAGTTTGCCAAAGATTTTAAAGATTGTAGTGTATTAATGCACACAAAAAACTTCAAACAGTTAGACTTTTGATTTTCTGTTTTTTTCTGAACTCCCAAACTCTTTTCAAAGGAGTCATGTGTGTGAAAAAGGTGTCTATAAGGCAGAAAGGCACTGATTAAAAGATACTTTCTGATCCAAACTATTCAAACCATTCCAGTGCTGCTGTGAAGAAGATCCACCTGCAGTGTGGGAGTGACCTACTGAAGCATAATCCTCAAACTCTGAATGAACACATAATCCTAGGCTCTGCGCTTGTCATCTGGTCATGGCAGCGCACAGGTTAGGTATTCCAGCCATGCAGGGGCCGCGCTGACTTCCCACACTTTGAATGGAGTCAGTGAGGAGGCAAAGGAAGTGAAGCAATGGAGGAGAAAATGACAACCCAACACACAGGGTCACAAGTGAGGAAACATGCACTGATGCTTGGTCATTCTTCTCTGTATGTAACACACAAACGCACACAGGCACACACACACACACACAATAACGCATCTCTATGTTGCCATCAAAGAGACTAAGATAACTGCCTGAGGAAAGGAAACCACTTCATCTTCCCCAGCGCTCTCCTCTTTACACACCCTGGACACATGATGATCTCACTCTGACCTGAAAAGAGCTCATGTTAATGGCTCAGACCAAACTGTTTGTGGAGGTTTAATGAACACACACCGCTGCTGAAACCATGACTCAGAGTCATATAAAGGAGCTTAGTTATAATCACAACTGTGGTCTGGAAACACATGTCATAAGTCATGCTGTCCACTATCTCTGATGACACTCATCATCATCACTACTCACAACAAACAAAACAACTTAAAACATGTTCTTCTGTACTTGGAAAAACTACTTTTAAGTAAAAAAAATACCACGAATAAAATCATGTGTATGATTTTGCTATTTTTTTTTAGTATGAATGACTTTGGGGCTTGTGTCAACTGTTAGGAAATAAGTAAGAATATTCAGGATTTTTATAAGAATAAGGCAATACCAAACTGATATATATTATGTTTATGTACCTGTGTCTGCATTTACCTGTCTCCTAAAGGGATAGTTCAATTTTTTTGAAGTGGGGTTGTATGGTATTGCTTATCAATAGACTGATCCAGATGGCCCTGACAATACATACAATGAAAACTAAGTGCTTCATAAGGACTGCAGATAATGACAGTGCAATAGATCCTTTTATTGTCTTAATTCTTGTTTTAGTATCTTTTCTTGTACTACTTTAACTATATTAGCCCTGTAAAGCCCAACCCAGCAAAAATAGTCAGAAAATTCAATTTTTTTTAACAAAATCCACAAAAAAGTATTGCTTTATCATTTCATTCATGATATAAAGTACAGGCCAAAAGTTTGGACACACCTTCTCATTCTCATGAAAGTTTTAGCAATTTTCTGGTCGGACTGACCTTCATTTCTTAAAGTAATGATGGCCACTCGTTTTTCTTTCGTTAGCTGATTGGTTTCTGCCATAATATGATGGTCCGAACCCGATTGATAAAGCAAGAAATTCCATTAATTAACCCTGATAAGACACAGCTGTGAAGAGAAAACCATTTCAGGTGACGACCTCTTGAAGAATGCCAAAAGTGTACAAAGCAGTAATCAGAGTAAAGGGTGGTTATTTTGAAGAAACTAAAATATAAAACATGTTTTCAGTTATTTCACTTTTTTTTGTTAAGTACATAACTCCACATGTGTTCATTCATAGTTTTGATGCCTTCAGTGAGAATCTACAATGTAAATACTCATGAAAATAAAGAAATTGAATTGAATGAGGTGTGTCCAAACTTTTGGCCTGTACTGTATGTGAATAACTTTTAACCTGTTCGCATTTTCTCACAAGGTAGGGTAAGTAATCAAAGATATTCAAGGATAACTTAACCATTTCCAGGACATTTGACCTTTTTTCTCGTTTTCCACATTTTCTATGACTGGAAAATTGGTCAATCAATTTTCAGGTTTTGCAGGACGTGTATGAACCGTGACACACATCTTTTCTTCTTTATTTGTCAGTGCATTTGTTTCACTGATTTTAATCAAAAATGAACTTTGATAAATTTAATGTTTTCTTATAAAAACTCTCTTCCCTAAAACCACTTATGCCTGTAACTTCTTTGAGGCTGCACTCACTTCTTTATTAACCGCTACTCCCATGGTTATGCATCATTACTATTACAATGATACATGATGACAAGGTCTTAGCTTTTCTTGTAACATAATGATCCCTGACGACAGAGAGGACACAGACAATCCATTACTTCCTGGTACTTGGAGCAGGAGCTGTGTCAGGGAAACCTGATACTGTGTTCAGGTGACACAACAAGATCAGGAGGGAGCAACATGCCATAACTAATACTACTACTACTACTTCTACTACTGCTGCTGCAACTGGTACCAGTAAAAAGAATGCAAAGGTTGAATCCTTTTTCACAAGCTGGCTAAATGCCTGATGATAGACTTGCATTTTAAAAAACTATCGCCAGAAAAAGTGTGAGGAAAATGACCAGTTTTTGTTTTGATATACCAAACAATTTGAACCTTCAGTCTTCAGAGTCCAAAAATAAAATGTCTCAAGGATCTATGAAAAAAAAACCTCAGAGAAGAGAAACAGTTTAAGGTTGTGGTGTTCTGGAAACTTTCAGGTTTAGCGTTGACAAGCCTGGAAATTCACCCCAGCGCCGGTGTCACCGTGTTCCTGACACAGAACAATACAAGGGGGGGAGACGGCAGACAGCTTGTGTCAAAGAGAAAAAAACAGGGGTGGTGTCAAACAAGAGAAGTGAAACCGGCTGGAGGGACTGATATTTAGCAAATACACCAAGTGCAAAGAGAAGAAAGAAAGAAAAGAGAGGAGGAGGAGGTGATAAAAAAACTTGAAGGAGTAAATTCCCGGAGTGTTGCTATTCCTGGCGTAGCGAGCATACCTCCCTGGCACAGCCCAGATAAAAGTGCCTTAATGCTGCTGATAAGACGGAGGAAAAAAAGGAAGGAGGGAGGTCAAATTGCTCCGAGGAAAAGAACAGGAGCAGATAGAAAACAGCGAGCTATTGGATGTACTGATAGGAGCGTGGTGCTGCATGGACCTGCAGACGTGTGAGGCCAGCTGGAGCGCAGACAAAACCTTGATGTGTCATTACGCTGACAATCTGAGGAATTACTTATTAATTCCATAATTCAGAGACCCCCAGTCATGTACACTCTTCTGCTTCCAGAGCTCCTCGAATAATCTCACTCATGAATTCTGTATTACACTCATCAGTCCTGCTTTATTGCGTTAGCCTGACAGGAGCTATTTGTCATAAAACACCAAAACTAAAACCTACACCGGAGAAGAAACTGGATTTAACGCAGCACTCTGCACAGAACAGTTAACACAGTGTAAAAGCCGGTTTAATGCAGATGTAACACATCTCATTTGTGAGTCTAGACTAATGTACTGCCTTATGAAGCAATTACATCAATTTCCTTTGTGCTGACATAGACGCTTTCCTTTCCTCGCCAACTCATCCTCCCATTTTTCTCCCCTGTGCCCTTCACTCAATCTGTGTCTCAGTCAGTCATCCATCTCTCAGCAGGAGTCTCCACCTCGCTCTCTTTTTCTCCCGTAGATTCTCCTCTCTTTCCCTCCTTAATCATTCTGTTTGCCCTTCTGCTTTTGCTGGTCATCCTCTCACTGCTGAAAATTTTTAAGCTCACACAAGCGCAGCACTCGATGGCTCTGTGAAGCCTGCGGTGGATAAGAAATCCCCTGGGTCTAGGACAATGACTGGGACTGATAAAAGCGGTGTAAAACAGATGAGGGCATGAGCACAGGGCATGTAGACCTGTGGGGAAAGGACTAGATCTGCTGCTTGTACTCGGTCTGGCTCTGAGGGAAGCTTGGAGCAGGGATTTGTCTGGGACTGAGGCTGGATTTGAGTTTGGGACAGGGTGGGGCAGGGGGCAGTTGAACGTTATTTGGCGATGCAAAGTTGAATACAGGAGGTTGGGTGTACGCTGAGGCGACTAGATCTGGGTCTGATAAACCAAGTCTTCTGCGCAGCCCTGCAACACCTCGTTTCCATGAGGACAGGGGAGAAGAAGGGCTAAGTGTCGGAGAGGGTGGAGGAGAAGATGGGAGGGAGGATGATCTGTGTGGGCTGGAGGAACCAAGATCTAGTTTCATGAGCTTGTCCCCAAAATGTGTGAAGAGGGACTTTATTGGGGAGGGATGGGAAGAGGGACCCTGTGCTTCTGGTTCTGTCCTGCCTTCAGCATCTGGCTCTGGAAGACAACATAGTCAGCCTGTGATCAGATGTGGACTCAGGTGAATTCATCATGGCCAAGATGTTTCTCTGTTCGCTCTGAACATAAAGACAGCTCACACCAGAGGAATTCATTTTAAGAGATGGAAGTCAAATTTCACAACACAATTTAAAAACAATGTGTGGAAGGCTCTGTGAGGACTATTTATTGATAGCAGTGACACTTTCGTTGGTGCTTCCCCAGGATAAAACTCTGTTTCCCATTCCCACAATCACCCATTGTCGTAAAGGTGTGACCCTTGCAAATAGGGCTGAAAGATATATAGTTATTGTATCGTGAGATAAAAATTCAAGATATCAATATCCCAATATTGAAGATATCAATGATGTAGATTTTCCCAGCTCACCCTGCATGTAAAGCTCAGACAGTCTAATGATTATTGGTGACTTTCTGTCAATGTTGATGACTGACAGTGAGCTCTAATCAATTAACAGTACTCTCCACATCCTGTTATATTTTGATGCTTTTATTTTAATGACAAATGCTTAGTTTTCACTGAACCCAGAGTCATATTTTATCGTATCGATATCTAGACATCTGCCATTAATATCTAGATATGAAATTTTGTCCATACTATTCAGCCCTGCTTGCAAAGATGTGCCTTTGTTTTGGGAGGAATAGAATTCACAGCACATTGTTTTTACACTCGTTTTAACACCTTTTGCAGTATGCTCTGCCCATATCTAGCCCTTGCTCTATCACTCTTCTGCTTATCTTTCCTCTGCTGTTACATTCTTTCTTCTTTTTGCCAGTCCAGCTCCAGTGTCCAGCATTAACGCAAAATAAACCCAGAAATGGTTTTCATCAGAGGAAAGGACAGATCTCCGGGTCATCTAAAGGACTTTCAGACAGTGTATTGTACATGGATTCCTGTTACCTCAGGAGAACTGGGCCTGGCCACAAATAAATACTGAAAAACAGTGTTAAGGAAACTTGGTCAAGACTGATGGCGAGATGAATGCAGCACGTTATTAAAAAAATGCTGTAGGAAAATTTACACTCATTAGCCCAGAAGCTGTGCATGGGACGTACTTGGACGTTCCAACATAACAATGATCCAAAACACAAGGCCAAGTCAACCTGCCAGCTACAGCAGAAGAAAGTGGAGGTTCTGGAGTGGCCATCTCAGTCTCCTGACCCTCAATATCATTGAGACACTCTGGGGGGATCTGAAGCCTGCAGTTCATGCAAGACAGCCCAAGAATTTACAGGACCTGAAGTCTTTTTGCAAAGAAGAATTGGTAGCTTTACCACCTGACAAAATAAAGACCCTCATCCACAGCAACCACAAAAGACTTTGCGCTATCATTGATCTTTGAAGGGGAAATACAAGGTATTAAGAACTTGGGTATGTAAACTTTTAAAAAGAGTAAACACAGTAGTTTGCTAATAAATGGCTTCACCCAACCACTAACCATGAGTGAAAGAAAAGTTCGTATTGTTACCCATAGTCTCTGACAAACAGATAAAAAATCATAAAGTCTCACAGGGTATGTTGACTTATGAGCACAACTACCTCCTTAAACAGCACTAAAGCTCTAGGTAAGGTGACATCTAATAAAGGCAAATCTTCATTAGAGCAGGCTTAGCTTGAAGAAGAGAGTCAGTGTAACACTGATGTTTGGCTTTATCCATGTTTTACAGGTCAAAGTAAACAGTGGCTCAGGATCAAACCTTGTTGACAACACTGAGCATTACTTTCCGACTTGTTCTCGTAAAGTTTACAGCCTACCATGACGTCACTCTGTAAATGTTCTGTGTATAGCACAGCAGCTCACAGTCCAAATATTAGACTGACAGAGTACAGGATGGGTTGAGAGCTTTCAGACAGATAATTAAAATCACTGACTTTAGGGAGTAGCCCAATGTTTCTTGTGTGAATCGTTACCTCTGTGTCTTCATAGATTTCTCTTCTCCTTAAGCTGTTGCAGAGGAAGCTTTAATTTTGTACTAAAAAGGCAGCAACTTTGATACAGACTTGATTTATTCATCTCTGTCTGCTGAAGTCTAAAATAAGCTCAAGCTCAGCAAGTGATGTCAGAATAAGAAGTGGGATTATTTCATTCATTGTCAATATCAGAGTGATGTCAGGATGAAAAAATGGAATAAAATAACGTTTTTTATGAATGCATGACACTGCTGTTTTGCATCTTTTCTTTCTGATTACTAGATTTGACAAAGTTTCATAAAAAAGGCTGAGGGCTCTATTAAGAGAGAGGAGCACAAACATGTAGTTACAGTACAAACAGTGTCAGTAGTTAAGCAACAGAGGAGCTGCGTGTCAGAGCGTGGCCGGCTACAGTAAATATGTAGGAATGATGTGTTGAAAGAAATTCCAAGATAAGCACATCAGTTCTCATATTTCAAGCCATTATCTCTACAGCAAAAAGCCCAGAGGAGAGAAAGTATGTTTTTAATTAAAAATCTGAAAGAAATACCTGCGTCTGCTTGCTAGCCACAATAAAAAGATAACTCTTGATTATCAGAAAGATATGATGTGCTGTTTCAGTGTGATGAACACCTTTCAGCTCACACGTTTCATTCTCCACATTCAAACACATGAGAGGGTATGCATGTCTTTGTTTGGAGAAATTGTACAATGCTTTGAAAACCAGTGAGAGCGACTCAAATGACAAATGCTAGAGACAGCAGAAAGAAATCAGCTGGTATTTATGGCATGTTTTTGAGAGTTTGAAGCTGACAAAGGTTACACATCCCATAAAGCAAGACCTATACTCACCTTACACAATCAGTATACACTCCTTCATATTTCTTAGCTGTGTTAGTCCAAAGTACAGCCCACTCCCTCCATCCTTCACCATCTCTCCTTGCCCTGTTTTTCCTTAAACTTTACAGTAAATGGCTGGAGAACACGATAAAGAAATGATGTTTTTTTTATCATGTTCTTTCACCAAGATTAATCAGTTTTAAGTGCTGTCAGCTTAAAAACAGAAAACGTGTTCTGATGAAATACACAGGATGGCGGTTAGCAGTTTTTCCTCTGAAGGGGCTGCAACCTACAACGTTAGCACCATCTTTCATAAAAGGATTCAAGTGTTCATCCCTCTAAAGGCTTTTCAGGGGAAGCTGAATAGCCACCAAAGTTTTCTCCCTCTTCAAAAACAAACCAACCAAGTAGGACTTGGCAATTAATTGCAAATTAGATTAAGTCGCAACATGGCCTGCTGCAATGTTAGTATCACACACAGTGCAATAAACTTTTTGTAGTAGAAGTTTTATGCTCTATATCAGCGTTAGTCAATCATGCTCAATCAAAGGGACAAACTGTTGAAAACTACCTTTGCAAGAGAAAAAAATCGAAGAGCAGAAAAGAGGCAAAAACAATAAGAAATGGCAATTCAATAAGTATGAGGTGGCAAAAGTGGTCAAGAAGCAGCAAAAATGGGTGAAAAGGGGCCAAAATTAGGAGAAAATTAGGATAATGGAAAGAAAGTATCAAAACTTTTCAGAGGCCTGACGCTCCTGTATAAAATATCCCTTTATCTTAAAGTGACTGTGAGGACTCAAGGAGGTCTTGGAAAAGTCTAATCTACAGATACACTGCCTGGCAAAAAAAATTGCTTACTGCATGGACAATTATCTTACAGCTAGAAACAAGTTATTTAACCCCGGCTGATACAATGAGTAACTTCTCATTTCTTAAACAACCATGGAGAAAGACACATCCTGTGGTCGTAGAAGAGAAAGTGACAAGTAAGAGCATTTCCACACACACAATGCAAAGGGAACTCAAGGGATTGTGATTGAACAGCTGTGTAGCCTCATGAAAACCAACAATCAGTAAGACTAACTGAAAAAAAAGGCTTCAGTTTGCAAGACGCATAAAGATTGGACTCTAGAGGAATGGAAGAACGTCATGTGGTCTGAAGAGTCCAGATTTACCCTGTTCCAGAGTGATGGGCGCATCAGGGTAAGAAGAGAGGCAGGTGAAGTGATGCACCCATCGTGCCTAGTGCCTACTGTACAAGCCTGTGGGGGCAGTGCTATGATCTGTGGTTGTCTATATAGGTCTATCTAAACAATAACACAGTGAATGTGCTGAAATCAACGCAATAGACATTCCAACAAAATATGAGAGTGCTAGCCTTTTTTTGGTGCCTTTTTAAAAAAAAACCCCACCAAGCTAGAGGCTAAAACATGGACTTGGAGCTAAAGCACAGGCTAAGGGCAAAAACACCAAGCTAGAGGCTAAAACACAGGCTGAGGGCAAAAACAAGGAGCTAGAGGCTAAAGCACAGGCCAAGGGTAAAATCAGAGACTAGAGGCTTAAACCTGGACGAGAGGCTTAAACACGGACTAAGGGGCAAAAACCTGGACTAGATGGCTTAAAAACGGACTAGAGGCTAAAACAGGGGCTTGTCTGTTTGTGAAAATTTTCATTTCATTCCACATGCAGCAGTCTAACTGCAGTGATCTGTTCAAACCTGAAGAGTCTATCAATAAAATGATTTTTTTTTCAATACTCAGAGCATGTGAACAATTCAGTTTCTTTGTTCCTGTCACTCACTGTCTGACTTCCTCGTTCCACATTTGTTCGGTAAACTTCTCTTTCCATCTTACTTCTGGATTTTTCATTCACTACTAATGACAGAGCCTCCAACTGACTCTGAGTGGAGGAATTCTGATACAGCAGAGAGCTACTCCCCCCTCCAATTTTCTTCCATCCAGCCAGGTTTGAAGCGAGGTTTGTACTGGGCTGTGTTCTCACTCCTTTCTTAAATGTTCCTTAGCTCCCTGCTTTCTTTAACCTTTTCTTTTCTCCTCCTCCTCCTCCATCTCTCTCCTTCTCTCTGTCCATCTACACCCCGTGTTAAGCGAGCCAGTGCTCTGCTGCCTGGGGTCCAGTCTGGCCTGCTGTCCTGTCTAATCTGGCCAGCAGACTTGATCAGAGGCTGGCCACATTCCACCCAAAATGCCAACTCCCTCCAACCTCCATCTCTCTCTCTCTCTCTCCCTCTCTTTTATTTCTCTCTCTCTCTCTCTCTCTCTCCCACCCTCCCCTGCTTGGGCCTCACTCTGCATTCCTCCCTCACTAATACTATATTCCCACTCTTGTCCTCTCTCTCTTTCTCTCTCTCTCTCTTTGCATTACTATCACACTGCGCTCTCTCCTTTCTGCACTTCCCTAATTAGATGCCTTTCCTAAACAATGCCTTTTCCATTACCTCCCCTTTAAAACTGTTTACTCTGTCCTTCTCATCCTTCCATCTCTTATTAGGCACAAACATGTTCCTCCTCCACGCATTCTTCCGTCAGCTCTATGAATACATCGTTCCCGTTCTCATTACATGCAGGGGAATAATTCATGCTCTGTGGAAATAAAGACATCCAAAGCTCTTGGCTGATTTTTATTATTTTCAGAACAGATCGTGCTCTTAACTTCTCTCCTGAGCTCCTTTGGGAACATGACAATAATTTCACCTGCCAGCGCTTCATCTCTCTCCCACTGTAATCTTTTCATCTCAGCTCAGGACAGAAATGTCTTCTCTTACATGTTGTGTCATCCGCGCTTGTTTCAGCTCTTTTATTTAGTCTCTTCCGTCACATTCTTTGCCCGTCCGTGTCACTCTGAACCTGCCTAATTACCACAGCAGACTCAGGACATTGCCTCTGGAGCTCCTGCCCTCATGCTTGCTTGCTTTGCAGGGTGGGTAGACTTTGTCCATGTTGTACTTTCACACTGTATGTTTCCTTTTCTCTCGCGGTCCATGACTCATGGACTGGTTACTGATTGCTCAGGCAGTCCCTGCTGGGATAAGCAAATACTGGCATTCCTGCCCCTCTCCATACCTTCCCCTTCCACCTTACAGCTGATGAGTTACGATCCATTCAGGGCTCAAAGTGTGTGAGCAATGGGCTACGTCACAGAACAAACCCACACCCTGAAGCTTGAATAACTTCTAACACTACACAGATGAAAACCTGGAAACTTGATATGTTGCATCAAAGAATGTTTCGGATGACTGATATGAGCAAACATGGCATCACTTGAACGAGAAAATCTCCTTTGACAACTGCTTTAGTTCAGCAGTGGATCTTGGATACACCTGCTCATGACTCACGATCATCCATGTCAGGTTGACTTTGAGTGAAACCATCCGGGATGAAACAGTCAAATGAGGCCTGTGCTGGTAGCATTCAATAAGTAAATATTACATCACATCAATGTGCACCACTTTACATTGTGTTAATCGATCAGATTGTTTTTACTGGGAGGTGAAGTAATCTCAAAGGTCTACTCCTAAACAAGCAGTTTAACTGGTTGACAAAAGGAGTGAAATAGATACTGATGTTGCTTTGTGATCTACAGAAACTAGGAAGACCGCATGCAACATGAACCGTTCATCATATTTCAAACTTCCCCTTATTATTTACTCTCCATAATGAGTCCTCAGTGTGGTATTTGGTTACAAACTCAGCCTTTTATTAACTACACAGGAGAAAAACTGAGACTAAGAATATCAGCAGTAAAATAACTTATCAGTGATTAAACCTATTAGATGAAACTCAGATACAGAAAACACATTCAACAACTTGCAGCCACAAATGTGCTGGTGTTTCAGTGTAAACTGTGACCCTGTTATCTGGTGACTGTCAGCTGACAATCACTCAAGTTTGACACCAGTTTGTATTCTGAACTCTAAAACACTGTTTGCTCTGCTCCGTCATTACTTTATCATAATTAAGAAGAACTTGACGCCTCAGCGCAGTATTGTTGCTGAGAGAAAAACCACAGAATAACCAGACATTTTTGGCTGATTACAGTTTTTATTTAGTGTTTGTAGCACACTAACTCATCTGAACAAATGAAGCTAGAGGCTGCTTGTGCTGCCAAAATGCCTGAGCATCTTTATGGTGACATAGGTTATGAAGTGGGTCTATGTATTAACAGTTTCTTAGAGCAGCTTTAAAGGTTGCTCTTTTGTAGAAACACGTTTTTTTTGTGAGGGGTTTAACTAACTAACTAACTAACTAACTCATTTCCCCTTACAATTACACTGAATAGTTCACAGGTCTAAAAGGTTCATTCAATTTCTTTTTTTTTACGTTACTTACTTGGTTAATCATTAACATCCTTTTATTAAAGTTCTTGGATTAATGGACAGTACATTTTTAATTTTTTGTGAAAGATCTGGTTAGAAGTTTTCTGATAAAGCCCTTAAAAATGATGGACATTAGGAGACTGACTTAGATTACCACAGGGAAACTGGAGGAATTTGTACAATTATGGGTACCCTATATGAATATGATGGTATCTAGAGAAAAAGGATATGACATTAAAACCATTAGGTTTGTTTCTATCATTATTTCTACAGTTATAGCTTTATTTTTTTAGATCTGTATTTTTTATTGTCATTATTTATTTAATTATATTTATAGATATATAATTTTTGTACACTCATAAGGATTTGTATATATTTATGCCCATATTTTTGTGTTATTAAGAATATATGCATGCACAAGTTATTAGATTGTATGTGCATGCATGCATACATATATATCAATACATACATATATATTAGTTTCATTTTGGTGCAGGTCCACTTAGTGTGAATGGATGTGAGTGTGCGTTCTGGTAAATGTTCTTTATCCTTATTTATATTGCTGTATGTTTAAAATTGTATACTTTTCATGATAACACTTGAAAAACTATTAATAAAAATATTGTGAATAAAATAGACACTTGGGATTTGTGTGTTCTGACATCTTGACCTTGTCAGCTGGCACCAGAATAGTCATTTGAGGGGTTATTTATACTGTTTATTATGGTAAATGGCCCATACTGCTGGTCATATGTTGTGTCTAAGCTGTAGCCAGTGGCCAGAGCTGTAACCCCAGATATAGGGGGGTTATAATGCTGCACTGTGCAAATGTAAACAAGCACTGATGAGGACTGATGGCATCTTACAGTGCAGTGAAGTGTGGTCCTATTTGATTTAGAAAAGCAGATACAGCTGGATGCAGACTGAGTCTTAACTCAAACCTGGAGACTTTAATGAGGACTGATGACAAGTGGTGCTAGCTCTGCTAACATTTTAGACACCCAGCAAACCAATTTGGTATTGTTTTCTTACAGAGCCTGTGATTGGTGGTTTGCAATGTTAAAACATTTTTTGTCTAACATTTGGACTAGTTGCTTGATACAAATTAAGGTTTCCAGTTAGATTACTGGGGAATTGACTCAAAATATTCCTAATAGGCATATTGTAAAGATAAGAATTGAAATATAACAAAACAGGTTCTCTCCATCCATGCTGAGGAACTAACTCTGTGTGTTTTGATCATCGCCAAGCAACAGACCAAGGAGTTTTTATCAACACCTAAAATAACAGAAGCCGATGATGTGAGCAAAATTACTACAAATACGTCATTTTGATAAGACTATTTTTCCCTGTATCGCCCAATGTTGATGTTTCTCTTTGATGGCTGACCAGATCTCACAACTGCCAAGGTTACACAATGTTTTATGATAAAATGTGGAAGACACAATTCCCCACAACACTCATCTGTCACTGACCCCTAATCAGCTCCCTAAACTATCTTGGAGTAGTTCATGGTTGGCTTATTTACCTCTGACGCACTCACCATTCCATCAACAACTACATGAGACTTTTATTAACATCTCAATGAGAACTTTATCAGTCAAGAAGAGTAAGACACAATAAACAGACATTCAGACAGTTTTGGATTCAAAATATTAGCAGCACTGCTCATAGCCAGCACTACAAAACCCTCGAGCCTTAATGAGACTTCAGAACTGCTGAGCCACCTATGAACGGGCCTCTTCACTGCTGCCATGACAACCAGTAAACAGTGGACACCTCACTGCCAGCTCGATAGTCATCATCACGTTGTTCAAGGACCGGGAGAGTCCAGAGATGTAGGAAACACCCGATGCAGCAGACTTGTGTTGGTGTGGGATCAATAAACAAATGACTGGCACTGACAGTGTCCTCCTCACACAGGCACAACAAGTCAGCATTAACCGCTGGTTAGCGGTGTAGCGCTGACGCAGAAAGCACAACAATGTGAGCATTATTCAAGTAGCAAACCACAACAATACAACAGACACTCTGAGCCTAACATCCCTCCCTCTGTTATCCATCCATCAAACAAAAAGTGCTTACAGTCACTGTGGCAGGAGATGAAGTGTTTTTCAGCTGCAAACACATCTCAAAGATATCTGTGTCACTGCACTGTTCAGTGAAGGCAAAGCAAATTTTGGCTCACAGTCCAGGCTTGTCTGAAGTCCTGCTCTTATGCAACAATAGCAACCGGAGCAGAAGTGACCACTGACCTATTTGCATTTCCAGAAAGGCTCTGTAATAGTTTAAAAAGACATGGGGAAGTAAAGGTCTAAAAATAACGCTTCAGTTCAAACTGAAAACAATCAGGTTTATTGTGATGGCTTAACTGTCAAGAGCAGAGGGAGGGATGGTTCAGGTATGACTCAGAGTGATCCGACCACAGTGACGCTTATAGACGCAGCTGATACAGAAAAGGAGCATAAATACGGCTCTCTTTAAAAATAGATGTTATCTCTTGGGGTGGGGTTGTTTGTGCAGATACAAGAAAAAAAATAAAGAAAAGAAAGGCATATTGTTGGCTTCTTCTCTCATCTCATCTCATCTCTCTGTCTCAACAAACAGCACTAAGTCCAGCCTTAAACTGGGAGGGTATTGATCAGATATTAGAGATGCGAATGCCCTTATCGATTATGCTTATTATGCTGTTTTCATTCTATTCCCTTATCAATTCCTCCTGTGAATTTTCTATGTACAAAAAGGAGCTTTACAGGTTTTGTGTCAACAAGATTTAAATATCTCTGGACGTAATTAAACAAAAATCAGTACAAATGACCCATCAAGTGATGTCTATGAATTGTTTCGTTGTATAAACTGAAACAGGCCACCTAGCAATGCTTTGACTTGTTTGGAACCTTGAGCTTGCCGTAGTTATGCTGAAGTCAGTCATGCCTTTGAGTCTGCACTCCCTGTTTGGAAAACGTTTATTTGGCACTATTTTGATACACTAAGTGTTGAGTACTTTTCATAATATATATTGTGAGATGTTTCTGTCATGACAATTAAAATCCTGTTTTTAAATCAGTCATAATGATGTATACTTACTGCTAGCCTGGCAATGCAATTTCATGCATACATTAGCATTAAACTTGCGCTATGAATCTATATGGTTTTTATGACATTAGGAGACGTATAACATATTGAATGTATTGAATATGAATCTTCTGTGAGAGAGTAATTTCTTTGAATGTTCATTTTTACAGCTTCTTCAGTAAAACTTCAAGCAGAAAATCCTGATTCAGAGTTTGCTTGGGAAACATCAAACGTCATTTAGCTGCTAAGCTAAGCTAGCTTAGGCAGAATAGTCATGGTAGGGCCTGTCCACTCTGGTGGAATGTAAAGAATCAATAGGGGAATCGTTAAGAATAAATGTCGATAGAGTGATTCATTTCTTACTGATTCTTAACAGGAACTGGTACTTATTAATGTTACTCCTATGAAGTAGCCGATATATTATACACACTCTTACTAGTAGCAACGAGGGATGGGTACTAAGAACCAGTTCCTGTTAAGAATCAATAAGAATGGTTCAATCCATCAATATCGATGGCCTTTTTGCTTAACGATTCCCTTATCAAATCTTTTCCATGGCTGGGGATACTATCAGCCCCGAAAGTTCAAGTAGGGGGGTGGACAAAGTGACGGGCGCAGGGGGGGGTTAATCTTTTTAAACAGCAACTGTTGAGTATGTATTACTGACACATGTTCAGAGATCTAGGATGCAGTGACTTTCATATTTATTTACTTTAAACTCAAATTGTTTACAAAACCTGTTAAGCTACCTTTTGTGCACAGACAATTCACAGGAAGAATGGATAGGGGGTTCACTAAAGAATTGGGTTGATAAGTGCACTAGATTATGGTATTGGAGTCGATAAAATCTTATCAATACCCATCCCCATTAGCAACACTAACCAACGCCTGCAGATGGCAAGAAAAGAGTCTGTAAAAGCCGCTAACTTGCAGCATCTGCACACTGCTGAGTCTTTTTAGCTGGGATCAACTGGTGCTAAGCAGTAAGGTGGAGAGGGTCTGAGGCTGGGGGCACTGTGGTCTGCAGGGGGCTGTGGCTGTGCGAGTGCACGTCTTCTGTCTTTGTTCTACCTTTTCTAAAGCCAGTGCGTGACTGATGTGTGATGCCTGTTCGCCTGGGCGTTTTCATGGGTTTCCATGTGAGTGTGTGACCGCCTGTGAGCCCAGCGAGGGGGCGAGTGTCTGGAGTGTGTAATTGAAACATGGTCCCATGCAGAGCTACACAGTGACCCCCACTAATCTCCTCCTGACAAAGTGGCTTAGCTTCTATAGGGTCATATGGCACGGCGAGACGGCTTAAACACAACAGAGCGGGCTGTCCAATCAGGCCCTGTTAGCAGACCCTGTGGTCCCCTCCTGCATTCAACAGGTCACACTCTACAAATCAGGGATGCACTCCAAAACATCTACACGAGGATGTGTAATCTGAAAAATCAAGTCAACATGAACCCTGAAACTTCCAACAGGAGTCGTACAAACCTTCTTCCTCATTAACCAGAGTGCTTGAAAAACAGATTTTGTTGTTTGAAGAAACTTCACTCTGAAGCAACTCTGTTTGCAACCGAAACAGTAAATAGTCGTCAACTATTTGTTTTACAGCTTTTTCTGTTGACCTCTTTAGTTATGCCTGTAAACAAAAACTGCCTCAGAGCAAGGTTGGTGACCTTAAGCTAAGTAGCGCGAAGAGACACAAAAGGGCAAGAGCAGCTCTCGTAACTTTGCAAAGACAACTTAATAAAGACCATAATAGACCATAAACAACATACAAAACCAACAAGAGTAGGGATGCAGGGGCCTTTACATATGTATCTTGGTGAAGTGGAGATATGGTATACAATACATATTTTCTAAGCTGTGCTCTCAAAAGCTTAAATAAGCTCTTGTTTGTTGTTCCAGTGGAAAGCAGATCTGACCTGACAAGCAGGTGGACAAACCAGGACTCTCTGTTCAAACACTTCCTCTGTGCTTACCTTTCCTCTGCAGAAACAGCCTGAGCAGAGGGCTAGCAGTGGAGATGGCTTTGTGGTAGTTGTCATCGTTGTTGATGGGCAGCAGGTCGCCGTGCACGTCAGCGTAGCCCACCAGCAGCTCCACATTGGGGATGCGATGGACATGCTGCAGGAGGCCGTAGAACTCATCGAAGCGTCCCGGCTTCGATCGATCCAGGGAGAACCGACGAAACTCTGCACCAAACTGGAATGGAGCAGAAATGCAAACATTACACAGTGAAGCATTATTCTGAAAACACACAGTATTAAAGGAGAAATTCAGAAACTTCTTTTTCTAGAGACAAGAGAAAATCGTGTTAGTGAAAAATGTATGCATGAAGTGATGGAAAAAAAACAACTTCTGGTTAGAGAGTCTGAGATTTGGAGATGTGAGAGACAAGCTTTTAGTGTCCCAAGAGTCGACGCAGCCTAAAAACCACAAGTCTATCATCCATGACACACAGCATATGATGAAATATTAAACTCTACTGTGTGATGTATCTGTTTTATGTTTTAAATAATTCAGTTCTAATTCAAAGCAGTGACTTAGATTTTTGTTTGGCCAAACCTTCTCCAACAAACAACAACAACAAAACAGATAAAATTGAGAAAAATAAATATTAATAAATGACTCATAGGCTCAAGTAATGGATTTGGACAATTTGGGATGGAACAGTATTGGACAGAGATGCAAAGCCAGATAATCAGATCAATTTAAAAAAAAATAAGATTACATACAATCTGAAAACATTTGGCCTTTTCTGATCCAATCAGAGGGTCAGTGGTGATAAAACTCTGACAATTTAAACCATAGCTTTTGATATGAGAAAGAGTTACTTTCTTTATCTTGATACAAAAACCATCCAGGAGGAAATGGAGACAAATGGAATTGTCCGTTGGCTGATTCTATCAGAAAATGTGGGCCTGATTTCATTCAGTCACTTACAAACCGGCATAAGAGCTGGGGGATATAAATGGATACACATCCTCTCCATTGCTGTAATGCTAAACCTGCATTACAGATTAATTTCATGCAGTTATTGTTAGCACCTTCAGGAGGTGTTTACAGCTGCTGCTGTCTGCTGAAAGTTGCAGCGTCATACAAATTTCTGTCTTGGCTGCGCGCCTCTATTTGAGAAGTTGGAATTATTTAGTTGTGCTACTACTTTTAGTTGACACAGACTTTAGACAAACTTGAAGCCGACATTAGTTTGCTGGAGGTAAGACACTACAAAGCCCTGACACATACCAGATGAAAAAGAGCTATTTTTGGGCATGAGCACCAACAAGAGCACAAAGACGTCTGTGTTGATGTCTCTGTGTCTGAAGACAATTCTTGCATAAACACAATCTGAGAAAATTTAGCAGTTATGTCCTTTTTTTTACGTTAAGTCAATTTTCATTGGACCTCAAAGACAAATCAATATATAAACAAATATAGATAACAAATTTTCAGATAACACTTATGGATACATTTGAGTGGTTTAATGACAGTGACAAAAAATAAAAATTTTACACACTAAATAGTTACAATGATTCTCTTTTCTTCCTTAGTTGCCAATGATCTTATCAATTCTGCTTATGGATCCAATTCTTTATCTGTTGCCTTATCAATTCCTCCTGTAAATTTTCCGTGTATAAAAAGTAGCTTTACAGGTTTTCTGTGTCAGAAAAATTACATTGAGTTCATCAGTAAATAAATAGGAAATTGGTCAATGCATATAGATGTAAATAAATAAATAAAAATAAGTAAAAATCACCCATCAGCTGACATATATGTATTGCTTTGTTGTGTGTTATTGACTGAGATGAGCCACCTAGCAATGCTTTGAGTTGTTTGGAACCTTGAGCTTGCCGTAGTTATGCTGAAGTAAGCCATGAGCCTGCACTTCCTGTTTGGAAAACATTTACCTGTTGGTAATTTGACATTTTTGAGTTTAAGTATTGCTCACAGAAAGTTATTGTGATATATTTCTGTGATGAAAATTGAAATTCTTTTTTGAAACTGAAGTTAAGTCAATGTGTGCTAGCATGTCTATGCAAGGTCCTATGCACATTAGCATCAAGCTCGTGCTATGTTTTCCACATCGTTTTTGGTACATTCAGAGATGTATAACATGTTGAATGCATTGAACCTGAACCTCTTTTGAGAGGGTAATGTTCATTTCTTTCAGTTTTACAGCTTTTTCAATCAAACTTCAAGTGGAAAATCCTGAGTCAGAGTTTTCTTGGGAAACTGTCATTTATCTGTGAAGCTAAGTTAGTTTAGGCAGAAGAGTCAACATAAGGTCTGTCCGCTCCAGCGTTATGTTAAGAATCGATAAAGGAATTGCTCAGAGCAAGGGCTAATGATGTCGATGGATTGAACCATTTCTTTTTGATTCTTAAAAAGGTCAAGTTTGATACTCATCCCTAGTTTTTGGGTTTTTTTGGATCCGATCAAATCTTGATTGAGACACAATGCAAAAACAAAATCCCCTGTAGCTCATTATACCTCAGCTAAACTGCACAAAATCTAGCCTGTAAACATGTGCTTTTAGAACAGCTGAAAAATGTAAAAAGGAAAATACTCCATGCAAAGGCAACTCATGGAAAAAGTGAGGCTCCAAACATAAAAAATATTTTATAGGTCCAGCTCAAAAAAAGAAAAAAATGCATTGGTCTGGCTTTTCTGTGCTGACTTTCTATCATAAAGATCCTCAAACACTCACAAGCATTGGTCGTACACACACTGCTTGCTATGCATCAAGGACAAATAATAAGTTGTTTCTAAAAAATAAGTGCAATATGTTTAAGAGTGAACATAAGACTGTAAAAAGGTGTCTGTTAGTGCTCTTACTTCCAGCTTACATGCAGAGCCAAACACATAGCTGGCTTATGAGTAACTCTGTGTGGTATGTCTGGATCAATGGCTGCACATGCCTGTTCCTCAGACAACTGTTTAGCTGAGACAGAGCATTATGTCCTATTGGTGGTGGAGAGGAGAAGAACTGAGTGTTGTGGTTACTGTTGCCCCGTACTGACAAAAGATGATCTGCATTTCACTGCCAGCCTGCAGCATGTCAGCTTGTCCATTCCATGTAAAGCCCAATCAAAATACACACAAGACAGGGAACAAAGTAGCTCCTCCCAAATGGATGTTTCTTAGAGAGAATGAGAAGACAAGTGTGTAAAAAAAGGTGTACGGTTCGTTTACTGTAGAACTTGTGTTTGTGGAAACATATGTTGTTTAGCCTCACAGTGCGTGTGTGTGCGTGTAAAAGTGTCACGGACAGGAGGCGGGGAGCATGTGGCGGAAGGAGCCATGAGTGTCGTAGACCGTATGACACCTGTGCGCTCAGGGGTGGAATACGGGAAGAAGATAAAACATCGTAAAGGGCTATTTTTAACTTCACTCTCGTTTATAAGTCATAAACCTCTAATATAATTATGATGTCACCAAAATTTCCCCATTAACAATTATTCATTGTAGGTGAAATGAGCAGGGGAGCGGCGGATGAGGCTGACAGGTGATAGACTCACTGCAACGTCAGCTGACAGTAATAACCAACTACAAACTTACCAGCTACCGAGCTATTTATATTATCAACTTCAGACTGCACCTTTACATATATAACGGTCTTAGTGTGGGGGGTTAACAACGAAATAGTCTGTGGAAAATAACCTGTATTGCTTTACGTAACTTTGTCATTAGTGCGACATTATAACCTGCTATCAAGCCACTTAGCCGGTGTTTCGGTTTAATAGGTGACCCTGTTAACTGGCGCCTTTCAGTTGAAGGTATCCGTGTGTGTCGTAGTTGAACAGCTGTAACTTCACGCGCTCTGTAACTACGACAACCACCGACGCATTCGGTAGAAAGTCAGTAGTTAACAGGGTCACACGTTAAAGCGAAACATCAGCTAACTTAAATTAGCCAGAGTAATTACGTAGAGGAGAGGAAAGGCTAGCTCAGGAACATGAAGTGAAGTGGTAAGAAGTCTCCATAAGTACCTTGCTCTTCACCTCCACGGCACTCAGAGAACGGTTGCTCGGCACTCGGTGGTTTTTGTTCATGTTTCGCTAGCAGCGGGACCGCCGCCAAAGCTCTCACGCTCGCCCTGCTCCTGCTGCCGCTGCTCCAGTATCCTTACGTGTCCTCTAGTTATTCCCCGGTACTGTCCCACCACTTCTCGACGTCCAACGGTCTCTGGTGTCTCTCCGAGGAATATGTCAACAGCCGCCGAGCTCACATTGCAAACTTGTCTCCTCTCATACTTACCGCCGTCCGCGTTTCTCCACCACAACAGTACGTGTCGTGTGTGTCCGTCCACCTCTTCCCATGACTCCTTGAGTGCGTGTGCGCCTCGCTGTGTTCGTGTGTTTGTGCCTGAAGAGAGGCGACACAAAACTTCAAAATAAGACTCAACCCCCTATCCTGCTCTCCCTGTGCCTTCAAAATAAGAGCCCCCTACCTACATGTGGCAGGCATTGTCCCAGCGGGGGTCCGGGCCAAATCTTACCCCAAATCCAATACCAGGAAAATCTCACGTGGGGTCTTTGGAGTAAATTCACCCAGGATCTGTTAAACTGATAATTAGAACAAATCCAACATAATAAGGTAAATATTTTAAGGAGGGTTGATCGATTCGTTCTCTAAATTACAGCTCTGGAAAAAATGAAGAGACCACTGCAAATTTTTCAGTTTCTCAGATTTTGCCATTCATAGGTATTTGTTTTGAGTAAAATGAACATTTTTGTTTTATTATACAAACTACTGACAACATTACTCCCAAATCCCAAATTTTGACATTTAGAGCAATTTGCAGAACATGAAAAATTGTCAAAATACCCCAAAAAGCCCACTGTTTTCAGACTTCAAATAATGCAAAAACAAAAACAAAAAAAAAACACACAAGTTCATATTCAACTTTAGACAACACATTACTAATGTTTTAACTTAGGAAGTATTCAGAAATCAATGTTTGGTAGAATAATCCTGATTTGCAATCACATCTCTCATGCATCTTGGCTTGTTCTCCACCAGCTTCACAGAGGAGAGTGATGACCACAGCAATGGTTTTTAGACATTTCCTAGTTAAATAAGATTTGTTTCAGGTGATCACCTCATCAGTTCCTTATTGGGTAGAAACAGGTGTTCTTGTGTTGGAATTCAACAGACACTGCAACGGAATGACTGTCATATATGTAGAGATGCTGATTTCTGAAAATTTGCAGTGGTCTCTTAATTTTTCCCAGAGCGGTATACGAAGGAAGTATCCCTCATTTTCAAATTACAAGATATAATTTTGAGACTGTATAATTCCCTTTGGTTTAGTTTGCATATTGGTTGCATAAATTGTAAGGTTATAAACTGGATTTTTTTAAAATGTTTCTGACATGAAGGTGTCATTCATGTTGGTAATAAATGCTTCAGTTAAATGCACTTTGTTTCTTACATTATAGTGACCTCTTCTGGCCAAAAGTCATGGTGTCTAACTGCTGCTGGCCTCTGGTCCAATAAACAGTGCTGTGTTTTTTGTGATGCCTGTCCTGTTACATTATCATGTCCCAGCATAATACACAGAAGCAAATATATGATTAGAAGTTACACCCAAAGGAGCACAAAGTATGGAAGCCCAATTCTGCCAGTTACAAAAAAATGAAAACTTGGCTTTTTTAAGATTTTTTTTTTCCCAATCGGGAGGTAAACAGTCAAATTTCTTGATAGAAAGTCAAAATTTTGAGTTTCAACAGTGAAATTTTTCGATAAATCAAAATTTTGAGACACAAAAAAGTCTTATGACTTCTTATCTCATGAATTTGACTTGATATGGGGGAAAAAAATCTCAACAAAGCCAGTTTTTTATACACAGGGCTCAAATTTGAATTTAAATTATATATCAATGTCCTGTTTTCTTTAAAAAAAAAGGTTCTTGCCAGCCATTGATTTATCCAGATGCCCACATGCCAGATTTAAACTATTACAATCATTTATGTCCAATTACACACAGTTATAGGGACTGAATCTTTAGTTAATCTTACACTAACTGACGTGTGTTTCATATGGGCATTTTTAAATCCAAACTAATAACATTTAACACCTTCCGTTTTACTTTTGTTATACAGATTCTCACTCTGTTCAAAACTCACTAAGAAAAAGAAATGTTGAATGGGGAAAAACGGCTAATTGTACAAAAAACATCACTCATATACAACAGTTTTCTTCCAAGATCTGCTGACTGTTTTGTGCACTACTCTGTCAACCACAACAGCAAAGTTAAAGCTGAAACATGACAATATAGTTCTTTTTCACATGGAATACTGTCAGGTTAGTGATTTTGCAGACCTAAAATAGCCCACATGGGACAAAAACATTATCACTTTGTCTCATGTGGTGTAAATGCTTCCAGCCATTTTGATGTAATCCCTTTTTTAATTTTCCAACATAGAAACATGATGCACCATACAAGGATGTATAGATACACTTTAAAGATCACTGTACACTCCTGTAAAAGTACACAAACGCTTTATTTACTTGTTAGTGTATGTCATACAAACACTCAAGGTCAAAGGTCTTTGTCTTAAGAAGTGTATTTTCATTTTGTTGTGTTTGTTACCACAATGCTAAGATAGCTTGGAATAATCATCCGTAACTTTAGTTAAGATGAGGAGAACAGCGAGTAACACAAAACATCTCTTGTGTCTCATAGCCCTGAGTGAGCTCTTTTGCATTTAAGTGATACATTACAGGTGTATCATCTTGATTTAATATCTACTTTGATATCAGCACTTGGTTTACCTTCACTGTCTCCTTGTACAGAGCTTTGTAGATAGGTTATTTGACTTTCCAGCTCACCTCCTGCTTCATCTCCACCTCACCCCTCCCTCCAGCCCCTCTGTAATAAGTGCAGTGTGATGCAGCAGACACCAACCCTCTTTCCACCTGTGAGGGGTGCCAGTAACTGCTTCAAAGCCTCCCTCTGCTCTTCATTCTTTCCATGAGAGTGTTACTGCGAGTCCCCCACTGACACACACACACACACACACACACACACACACACACACACACACACACACACACACACACACACACACACACTCAGACTCCTACGCTGTCCCACCAGTGCACCCACTATCGCAGAAGAGGCCCTTACTCAGCTGGGTCCCCCACCCTCTCCTTCGACTAAGACGATGATGTCACCAGCTGAGCTTCTGCAGCTTCATTCATTCCGCATGTGTTGGCTCTTTCTGAAGCTCAAGGTTAACTCATGGTTACCTTCTCTGCCCAGTTGCCCACAGCAACTCTCCCTTCACTTAACAACAGCTTATACTCGGTTAACAGTAGACAATTGCTTCATCAGAGAAAAACCATGATTCTGACTTGTTAATGCTATTTGGAGGTGTCCAGCATCTTTTAAGACAGGATCACGGTTCTCCAAAAGAAAACAGTCATTTTCCCTGTAGACAGGGATTGTTTGGTTGCAAATGAGGTTGGTCATGCAACTCTGGGCCTTGAGATCAGCAGGTTGACCTGGCTTCCATTAACCTCTAAATATTCTCCAACACCCAAGGTGCAAGTGACAGCAAGAAGGAAAAGTGATATCTAGCATGCCACTTGCAGCTTAGTGGAATATGCCAGTTCCTTCGTGGTATATTTCAGCTTTCAAACTGACATACCAGTTCAATTCGTGGCATACCATCTATCTAAGACCTGTATATTCTGTTTTCTAACACCAGGTGCTGCTCCAAATAGGCATGCCTTTATCAGACTGACTGTCGTATTTTGTTTTATTGACAAAATCATTTCAGTAGTAATGGAAACAAATGTTAAAGTTTTATGTGGTTTTCAGTTAGGTTGGGTTGGGTTAATTAACTTGCACCTGCAGGCAGATTTATTTTGCAGAAAGATGATGATGGCATCCACTTTGACATCCATCAATCTATTTTCTTAACCGTCTATCCTGCTAATTAGGGTCGCGGGTGGCTTTTGGCTGGAGCCTATCCCAGCTGTCATTGGGCAAGAGGCAGGGTACACCCTGGATTGGTCGCCAGTCAATCGCAGGGCTGACATAGAGACAAACAACCATTCACGCACACACTCACAACTACAGGCAATTTAGAATAATCAATTGACCTGACATGGGCATGTTTTTGGTCTGTGGGAGGAGCCGGAGTACCCGGAGAGAACCCACGCATGCATGGGGAGAACATGCAAACTCCACACAGAAAGGCTAACCATGCCCGAACGGGGAATCGAACCGGTGACCTTCTTGCTGTGAAGCTGGAGCTATCCTCCACTTTGACATTTAATCAAAAAACAATCAGAACACTCTCAGAACAATCTTTGGCTCTGGCCAAACCTTTACCTTAACTGGCTTTTCTTGAGGAGCATTTGTAACTGAGTGTTTGAAAGTTGCAGCAAGCAGTTGATCGTAGTTTATCAGCTAACTTGGTTGCCAATAGCCAAGCCTTGCCACTATGTCTAGTCTGACTAAATCAAATGCAGAGAGTGGCTTCTTCTTCTTTGACTGCAAACACCTTGGTGCTTTCCGCCACCTACTTTACATGAGCACATAGCATGAAATCAAATCACAGAAACGTCATTATTTTCACACAGTTAAAACTGCAGAAAAAGTGCTGTATAAGTTTAAAAGAGTTTTAAAAAACAGAATATAACAGTCTTAGATCAGTGGCATACCACTTGAAAACTGGAACATGCCAGAAGGGAATTGGCATATTCCACTCAGCCATAAGTGGCATGCCAGATACCACTTTTCATTCTCAGCACTGCTGAAGCATCATGAACCTTGGTTAGCAGTTGAAATTAGCATTCTCTTCAGTGTTTGGAGTTACCCTTAGAGGCATCGTAAATGGCAAATCATCCCCACAGAGCTCTAAATAGAGCTACTGCTCCTTTACGTCATAAGGGACCTGTTGGGGTGGTTTTAGCAGTCTCCCAGGATGCCCCCAGGGTGCTTTTAGTTGGAGGCTTTCCAAACGCCAACAGGTGGAAGACCTCAGGGTAAGCCTAAAAGTCACTGGAGGGATTTCACATCTAATCTAGATTATCGATGTCTTAGGATCCCCCAGGTGGGAAACTGGATGGGTACAGGGACAGCTGGGCTACTTCACTTGGGGTGCAGTGATTAAGTCTAGTCTAGGAGGGGGGAAATAGATGAATGAATGAATGATTCATGGGGGCAATATTTGTGCAAAACAGGGACAAGTTAATTGATAACAGACATAGATACTTTCTATGAAAGAACAGTGTTGGATTTAACTTACATAATGGCAACAGATGAATTGAACTATACATCAACTTACGCATACCCACGTCACAGGGGCAGCAATACCATCAGAGGGGACCAGAGGCACCTATCCCTGGTCACTTCCACCAGCTCCACCAGGGGGATACTGAAGTGTTCCCAGGTCAGCTGAGAGATATAAATCCCTCCAACGTGTCCTGGGTCTACCCCCGGGTCTCTTCCCTGATAGACAACCCCAAAACACCTCGCCAAGAAGGCATCTGGGAGGCATGCACACCAGATGCTTGAACCAACTCATCTGGCTCCTCTCGATACGGAGGAGCAGCAGCTCTTCTCCGAGCCTCTGGCAGATGTCCGAGCTCTGAACCCGATCTCATTCTTTTGGTTACAACCCACAGCTCATGGGTTTCAGATGCACTAGTTTAGTCTAAATACATGGTTTTAACTTTGGGATGCAGATACAAAATGATACAAGGATGCAGATGAGGAGAAGCATCACATCTGTATTTCATGTGTGTAACTACAGACTGTATATAGAATGGACAGCATGGCCCCGCCTTTTACCGATACATGGTTTTGAAACCAAAAGAACCCCCTTTACAGGAGAAGCCACTGGCTGCCATTGTGCAGCCAGAGTCTGGGCTGTACAGAATTTGGGTGGAGCCGGGTAACAAAAACGCAATGATCATACGCTTTTTTCTTTCTACAAAAAACTACACCCAAACGGCAGCTGCCCATCATTGTAACACAAAATCTATGACCCGGTTTTTAACGTCTAGTAACCACTGAAAAACCACCTCCTCAAAAAAAAAGGGGACTTGAACACAATGCAGCCAAGTATTATCTTCATACCACTGCAGCGTAAAGATGTGAGAAACATTTCTACAAGGTGTAATAAGTTTCCTAAGTTTTACCACCTCTCATCTGGAATGAATTAGGAGACTAAGTAATTGATCTATACTCTTCAGTTTGAGCCAACTGTCATGGCGTCCACAGATTATACAGTCTGTGTGTGACCCTAACTTGGCCCTATTGCTACTTCACCACCTTTCTGGTTCAGTTTGAGAGCTGAAGTGGATGAGACACAGACCTCAAAAGGGAACTCAAGAAAGACAATAAAAAAAAAAGAATATCTTCAGAATTTCCCATTAAAAAATTCTGATTAAATTCTCTGTCAATTGATGTCACAATTCAAAGACTTATCGTAGGGTCAGAGGTCAAAAGGTTTGAGAACCAGCAGTGAAAAGTAAAACTGGATGGGTACCCTTCTCTCTTTAGTCCATTTAAAAGTAACTCTCGACCCTGACCATGTCCAGGTACAGCACTCGTCTACTCTGAAGTGCTGGTTTGTATTTATCCATCAAAAGCGAAGTATCTTTGCATGTTCCTCTCTTTTTAATGCATCATCCACCTGCTTTCTCCTCCTCTAGAACAGAAATGACTTCTGGCTCAAGCAGTTTGCCATGAGTCTTGCCTTGCCCGCGTCTTTAAACTCTTGCCTTTCTCTCTGTTGAATGATTCAGTTTCCTCATATTCTCTCCATCAGTCACATTCAGTGTATGTGTAGCAAGGTCTTCTAAAAGCAGAAGGTACAAGTAGTGGGATACCACTTATCTCTCTGCCTCCCATCATCACTGCAGGAGAGGACTCTTGTCTCCCTATCTACACCCCCCCCACCCACCCCCATCCCTCCTCTTCGTCCCTTGTTGTTGCATCCATTCTGCTTTATGTGACGCTCTGATCTTTGAAGACTCCTGGCGATATGCAATATTCAAGAGATGCAAAGTGTATAGTGACATTTTTTGCTGACAGCATTAAATTTATTTTGTCCCCCCTTTGAACACCCCACACCCGGTTTGCATGTTTCCAACAGGGGGCGCCATCAGAACTCCACTACAGCTAACATTGCGTTATCCCCCAATGTGTCCCCTCTCCTCAAACGCTCAATGTGTCCCTTTTCTTTGCACCTTCACCCCCCTCAGCGATGAAGATGCTCAGAGGGGTACCAGTTTTTAGGTCAGGTGGGGCTAAATGCCAACTTAAGTACGGTGAAGGCACCAAATCAGCGTCCCCCGCCTTAAGGGTGAGGGCGTTTTGTCTCAGCAGTGTGCACCTCTTTGTGTCTGAGAACACACACTCACCAGGGCCTCTGTCTCCCTCTTCCAGCTACAGGGGGCGCCAGTCTCTACACCATCACCTCCCCTCCCCCTATACTCCTGCTCTCCATACTTCTCCCTCTCCTCCTCCTCTTAACTCCCCCCTGCGCCCGTCACTCATCCCCCCCCCCTTCTTTCTACCTCACCCCACTCCTACCATTCTCCCCATCTCATCTTTGCTTCTCCTCCTTGTCCCTCTCCCTCCCTGACTCCCCCTCTCCTCCCCTCCCCTCTCCCCCATCCCTCCTCTTCGTCCCTTGTTGTTGCATCCATTCTGCTTTATGTGACGCTCTGATCTTTGAAGACTCCTGGCGATATGCAATATTCAAGAGATGCAAAGTGTATAGTGACATTTTTTGCTGACAGCATTAAATTTATTTTGTCCCCCCTTTGAACACCCCACACCCGGTTTGCATGTTTCCAACAGGGGGCGCCATCAGAACTCCACTACAGCTAACATTGTTATCCCCCAATGTGTCCCCTCTCCTCAAACGCTCAATGTGTCCCTTTTCTTTGCACCTTCACCCCCCTCAGCGATGAAGATGCTCAGGGGGGTGCCAGTTTTTAGGTCAGGTGGGGCTAAATGCCAACCTAAAGTACAGTGAGGGCACCAAATCAGCGTCCCCCGCCTTAAGGGTGAGGGCGTTTTGTCTCAGCAGTGTGCACCTCTTTGTGTCTGAGAACACACACTCACCAGGGCCTCTGTCTCCATCTTCCAGCTACAGGGGGCGCCAGTCTCTACACCATCACCTCCCCTCCCCCTACTCCTGCTCTCCATACTTCTCCCTCTCCTCCTCCTCTTAACTCCCCCCTGCGCCCGTCACTCACCCCCCCCCTTCTTTCTACCTCACCCCACTCCTACCATTCTCCCCATCTCATCTTTGCTTCTCCTCCTTGTCCCTCTCCCTCCCTGACTCCCCCTCTCCTCCCCTCCCCTCTCCCCCATCCCTCCCCTTCCCCCTTTGAAAGGCTGCTAAACACTCCTTCTGCACACAGCACTGCAGATGAGGCCTCCGCCTCCCCCACAGTCTGCCAGGCCTCTCTCTCCTCCAGCCTCCCCCACCATTCCTTCCCTCCCTCCCTTTCTCCCTCTCTCTCTTTCTCTCTCTCTCTCCTTACAGCAGCATAGCAACACTGAATAGCCAGCCAAGAAGAGTCTTCTCTCTCTCTCTCTCCCTCTCTCCCTCCCTCTTGTGCTGGGGTAATTTCCCTCCATTTTAGATTCCTCATCCCAGGGCGGCACAGGATGGCATTTTAATTAAATATCGGAGGTAAAAATATATAAAGTGAAAGTACGCATCTGATCCTGTATAATTTCCTTGGGATGGTGGAGCAGTATGAGTCACTAAATGTAACTCAGTCAGATCTGACTGATCTCTACTCTCAGAGAAAACCTTTCATCAGATGGTGCACCTCAGCAAAGGGTTAATAATCTAGTGTTCTATTTCTAACTGAGGCTTTTCTACATCTGATCATTGGTAATACGCAGACAGTCTCCATCCATTGTATCTGTATTCTGAAACACAGCAGAACGTACTGTATGCTTTCCCACAAACACATCACATATTCTGTTTCATGTTTTCTTGCACCTCATTGTGCTCACAGAACAAGTACAATCAAACAGGATTCACTTCAAATGTGCTGCGTGGTAAAGACTGGAGAATAACGCAGTCCTCATTGGTTCTATACACTCTATTTAGAAAGGGCTCATATGCAGTAAATGAAATTAGACATTAGGACTTTTTAATGAGGATTGTTTCCTTAAAGTTTAAATGAGGCCTCTGGGTTAACTAACTGTGACTGGGAATAAGCTCTAAGTAGATTTACAGGTGGGCAGGTGAGAAAGCAGCAGATTGGCAAACAAGCTTCTCCATATAGGCTACACAAAGTTGATAAATAGGAGAAAACATTGGGGCTAAATGGCCCTAAGTGGTCCAAAGACCAACTTAAACAAGCCCTTTATGAAGCCAATCAAATGTCCTTCATTTAACATCCAACTCATTCAATGTGGGGGCTTTTGTGGCAAATTACATTGTGGTGATTCCCAAATTGGAGATCCCGAGGGAATTAATACCATAGTTGTTTTAATTATATAAAGATATGGAAGCCTATTTCTGCCACTTAAAGAAATAAAATTAAAAACTTTGCTTTGATAAGATTTTTTTTTTTGCCCATATTAAGTCAAACATTTGAGCTATGAAGTCAAATTTTGAGGCAAAAAGTCAAAACTTTGGGATGGAAAAATCATTGGACAAGAAGTTGAAATTATGTGTCAAAAAGTTGAAAATTTAAGAAATTTTAAGTCCAACTTAAGAGGAAAAAGTAATATTTCTAAGAGAAAGGCCAAAATTTTGTGATGCAAAGTCAAAACTTTGATTTATCAGAAACATTTTGACTTAACATGGGCAAACAAAGAAAATTCCAATTTTTCCACTCTATCTATCCAAGATTATCATCATTATTAATAATAATAATAATTGGTGGCAATGTGTTTCAAATATAGAGGAAAAGAGGACAAGGGTCACTATTTCTTTAGTTTCTTTGTTTTTGTTTTTTGTATTTGAAAGTTTGACCAATAAAAGAAAAAATAGGACATTTAAAAAAAAAAAAAAAAAAAAAAAAAAAAAAAAAAAAAAAAAAAAAAAAAAAAAAAAAAAAAAAACTTTGAAGTCAGAAATTTAAAAAAGTCTTGGACTTCAAATCAAGTTGGATAATATTCTTATTCTTATTTATAACTGACCTTACTACCCCCAGCCCCCAGAAAAAAAGGTTTTGCTGTGGCCTAATTTTATCTTTATCTCATTGATTTAAGATCTTCTTGCCCTTTCTTCACTTTCAAGTAGCCTCAATTTTTTAAAAGTCTTATTTAATTTTTTTTTTTTGTTTGTTCTTTCTGGCCTTACCTCAGAAATTTCCTCAAAGTCTGATTGACTGTTTGCTTGTTTTTCTTACTCTTGCATGAAATTAAATTAAAAAACAATCAGGGACCTCATCTTCATTGGTTCAACTATTTTATTACTTCTGCTCTTATTATGTTTGTTTCAAAATGTGCCAATGCAGCATATCTTATGTTTATAAAACTGCACAACTCAGTTTTGATGGACTGAAGAATTGTTAGATATTCTTGGAAATATTTCTAGTTCCTCACAAGCATAATTCATGTGTGCAGATTCTTAACCTGCCAGTTTACACCCTCACACTTGAATGTGTGAGGAGACTATTTGCATTTCTTTAACAAAATTCAGAGTTAAAAGAAATCCCTCCTTGAGTTGATATTCCCCCTGATGTGTTCTCAAATTAAAAAGTAATTCAAGATCTTATTAAGATGTGCTGATGGATGGGGATATGTCATGATACTTCACACCTGATTGGTAAATTAAATATTCAATTCACTGATTTTGTGTGTTGCTAAAATAAGATTTCATTAACTTGGGGAAAAGGAGGTTTTACAGACACAGAGCTAAAGTGCTCCCCTTTCTGGCACAATAACTTCTACAACACTAGGAATGAAAACAATAAATGCAATACAACAGAAAGTCAAAATATATGTGGTTGTTGAAGACCATGTTCTACTCTAAAGCTGTTGCCTTGGATTCGGCATTTAAAGGTAGGGTCTACAGAAATTTTTGTTACCGTTTGAAAACAACATCCAAACTGGGCTCCTCCATGCCTCAGTGTCAGAGGCAGTGCACCCACTACCTCCAACCAAAGCTATGCAAACACACTCACCAGCCCAGCGAGCACCTGCAGCATCACATTTCTACGAGGCAGAGACACAAAAGCAGAACACCTGACTTCCTGCAGGTAAAAAAAGGTATGCTGCAAATATTGTATCATTCTTTCCCTGAGTTATGGCCACTATTATAGCTCCACGGATAGCTTCTCTCATACGCTATCGTCAACACGCAGGGTCACTAGGCGTGCTGTGATTGGCTGGGGTAATCATACCTACTCTCTGCCAGAAACGTCCACAGACAGCCAAAACATCAAATTACAGGCAGAAGTGGTGCTTTAGGCAGACACAAGCACTGACACACGTTTAGGAAAATCCTGCAGACCCTACCTTTAACTTGGTAGTTTAATAAATAATCATTATTCTATAAATCTGCTGTGGATCAGCATTGCTCATCCATCTGGCTCATTCCAGAGAACAAATCCTGAGACAGTATTGGTGTAAATTTACAAAGAGCATAGTCTTGAGTTTCAATTTAGTCTCTGAAGGTAAGCCGGACATTGTTAGGGAAACTCTTGGGGTTCAGAAGGCTTTTTGCTCCCGTGTCCAGCTTTACAGAAAATGTTTGAATTTAGACAACTACATAGTAACGATAAAACTACGCTTTTATTCCTTCCTTTAACCACACTGCATCAGCAGTCGAGATAAATTTGAACACAATCTTTCTGTTCCACACTAAGAACAAAGAAACTGGCATGGCCATCAGTTCAGTGAGAAGCACAATTACAGCACTTTATTGTTCATAAATGCTTAAGTGAAAAATGGGAACAAAACAAATATGCACAATTCAAAGAACACATTGAACACAATTCTCTTTTTGAAAAAAAAAAAAAGGCTTCCACTTTAGTGAGTGCCAGTATTGTGGTTACTGTCGAGCCTTGTGGGGCAAATAAACTATTAAAACTGAAAATTGAGCGCAAGAACGGTTGAGTCAAGGCTAATGAGCATAAGGCTGCAAGAAGTTGAAGTTTTCTGTCAGAACCGAACTTTAAAAAATGTCAAATTAAAAAAATAAATCTAATCAAGGTAAAGCAAAATCAAATCAACTCTATTATTTTATTTATATATAGATATATTATTTTCCAGAAAAAAAACTAGGTTTTGTCAAAAAATAAACTTAAACATAAAAAATTAATACCAGCCACCAAAGCAACACCTATCATTAAGCATACGAATGTAGAACATATGAGGCTACCTTACACATAGGTAATAGCAAATATTTAAGGGTACATGTACGGCAACATGTGTCCAAACACGTCTAAAACTGTACAAATTTACATGACCCATCTCAGAAGAAGGAAAAACGATGGATTATCAGGACAGCTCAAAAGCTTCAACCCACAAGTCAATATTTTGAGCCACTCCTTCAAGTTCAGCGGCTAAATGAACGACTAGAAGTCCTTACCTCAATTTAATAAAGTATATAGAAGGCAAAAAACTTCCTATTTGTTTGGTGTAACTTCACTTTAGTCTGTGAGCCTCCCCCCACAGGAGGAGACGCATTAAAACTTTGTTTACAAATCTTTACATCAATCTTAGCTGCGTGTTGAGTCCTGCTTCTTAATGTCATTGGATGGCTTGTTTTGAGTCGACTCAGATTGAGGTCTTATTACTCCCTCCTTCACACACACACACACACCTGGTGGAAGCAGGCGTTACCCTTCAGTTCAAGCGAGGCAGATTTGTTGGCGTGGATCAAACTTAAAATGTCTCTGTCCATGAGTTTGGAGACAGTCAGACCTGCTGTTTGCCCAGTGGAGCTCTGTCCCGCCCACTTCTAGCAGACGATGGTACAAACTTAGGAATAATGATGGGCAGCGTGTCTCTTCCTCCTGAGCCCTCCGTGAGCCCGAAACCGTTCTCTACATGGCCCTCTTCCTCCTCCTCCTCCTCATCGTCATCATCATCATCATCTTCTTCATCATCGTCCTCATCGTCATCATCGTCTGACAAATCATCCAGATCTGAAACTATCTTAGACCCTGTCCTTGACTCACTTCTCTCTTTAGCTCCAGTAAGCTGTTGGTTACCATGGAGATGTACCTCTCCCTCTCGGTCCTTGTTATCCCTCTGCTGCTCTTCCTCATCACTGTCAGAGTCAATGGAGATGGGCTCAGAGAGGTCCAGAGGCATTTTCTGTAGCAAGGTGCTGTTGATTGTCTTGGTTTGGTCTCTGCTGGCACTGTTGGGTTTGGGGGCAGACTGGGTCGCTTTAGTACCTTCCGCAATTGGCTGTCCTTTTCTTGGTGGGGCCACGCCACCGTTAGCAGCAACAAGCTCTTTATGTCTCTGCAGAGCTTGCTCTGACAGCCCCATATGTGCTCTGGATGTCCGCCTCTTGTTTTGTCTGCCTTCAAACACACTGTCCTGATCCAGCGCTAACTCGTGTCTTACTTTGCCGAGTTCATGCATACTGAACCCGAGCAGAACATCGGCATTTTGGGTTTCACATTCCTGCACACATTTCCTCCTTTTGTTGACAAAGTGGCTTGAGACGTCCGACTTCCACAGCCACAGACTGGCTGCGAGCTTCTCCACCTCCCGCTGTGTGGGGTACGGTGCTTGATTGAAATATTTAGTCAGAAACGCCTTTCTGGTTTCATACGACTCATTTTCATGTCCTTTGGGGTCGATAGCCAGAGTCACAGGTTCGTCACAGTTCTCTAATGAAGGTGGATTGGCATAATCCCGTGGGTGGGCCCTTTCCCCGGGAGGTCCATGTCTCCTTCGTTTTGGTGCGCTTGTGTCAGAGTTATCGAAGCTGGCCCGCTTTAGGGAGCTGCTCTGGTTCTGACTGACACGAGGAGAGTGAGCGGCCCGGCTCTCCTGTCCATTCTGGGACTTCCCTACACCTCGACAGTGCACCAAGTGAAGAGTGATGGTGGAGGCAGTCATGTTGCTCGTGTAAACCCCCAAGCAGTGAATACACTTGTAGGTCAGTTTCTTTTCCACAGGGTGGACTGTCTGAATCACCTGGTGCCTCTCTCTAAGGTGGTGGGCCAGTGAGTCAGAGATTGGGCCCTTGAGGATTGAGAAACAAAGAGGACAAAGCGTCTTCCCCACATCCCTCTTGTAGGGCACGGACGCCTGAGGGAGGCTCTTGGTTGGTGCACTGTCAGCGGTTGCTAAAGGAGTTTTGGGTGGATGCTGAGGCATTAACCTCTTTCCTGATAAAAGGGAAGCAGATAAGGCCGACGGGACAGAGGTGGTGTTGTTGTTTTGAGCGTGAAATGCCACCGACTCCTCCGGGGCGTCTTTCATGTTGTAGGTAGTCACAATCAACTGAACATTTTTGGGAGTACCCTGCTGTAGAGTGAGGTCAAAGGTCAAGGGAGAATCTGTGCGTGGGCCGACGCTCTCGTCTGGATGGGATAGTCTCATGTGAGCCACCATCTTCTCCACATCGTTGAAGGTTGCGCGGCAATGTGGGCAAGACAGACCGTGGATCAACATGTGGTTTAGTAACGTGTCACTGGGGAGATAGCGGTTGCAGTAGAGACACTTGCTGGTGAAGTTGTGGATTTTCATGATGTAGTTGGCTACGGCGGGCACCTTCTCTGCTTTGTGCTCCTTCTCAAAATGAGAACTGTACACATTCTCAGGGAAGAGCTCGTTACAGATGGTGCAGATTTTCCACTTCTGCGTGTAAGACGTGCCGAGGACTGAAGAGCCCCCTTTCTTAGCCGTGACAGAAGCTACTGTAGTAGCAGCCGCCTGGACGCGTGACCCCAGGGGGTTGGATTTGAGCGAGGAAGAACCCACCACAACTTGACCCCTCAGGTTCCCTCCAGAAATAAGCTGCTTTGCTGCGTGTGACTGCTGGGGCACAGAGACCTGGGCATTGCCCGGTAAAGTGACTCTGACCTGCTGGCCCCCGATGGAAAATGGCTGAGTGTTTCCTGCTTTTAATCTAACTGAATCGTGTTTTAATCCAGCTAAAAGACTGGAGTTGAAGCCCGTCTTTGTTGGGATGACAACTCTGCTGAGCTGCTGTGAGCCCAGCGTCCTGGTGGTGGCCATTACGGCACCTTTAGGGCCCATCCCGATGATGGTTTTGTCACCCTGTGTTTTCGGGGGGCTCATGATGATGGGTTTGGGTCGGTTGACAATGATACTGGTGTGTCCTATCATAGCAGTCACCTGGTAACCAATCCGTTCGTGATCCTCGATGACATGTTGAACAAGTGCCTCATAGGTCCTCGGGACAAACAGACACTTCTTGCAGTGAATCTGGTTACTGTTCACATTGTTTGTTTTAGTGTCTCCTTGTGATCCTGTTGTGCCCCCGTTCTGAGCGTTTGTCTTCTCTCCTGGTTTTGCAATATAGGGCTGGGCTACTTGCTGGAAGTGTTCCCGGTAGATGTGCTTTCGCACCACATTGTACAAAGGGTCCCTGTAGGTGCACTTCTTGCAGTAGTACACAGGCTGTTCCACACTGTCCCCGGCTCTCTTCAGCACTCCATCCTTCATCATGAGCCCTCCAGCTCCTGCCACCACCCCACCGGCGCCTTGCCGCATGGCATTATTTGGCATGTGGAAAAGTTTGATGTGCGTTTCCAGAGTCTTTTTGTTGCCATTGTAACAGCAGTAGGGGCAGTTGAGCAGGATGTTGTTCTCAAAGTCCTCGCTGTGGACATTGCGGAAGTGGCTCTTGTACGCTGAGAAGTACTTGGAAGAGAAGAGGCAGCCGGTGCAGCAGAAAGGTTTTGATCTGTAGTCCTGGAGACATAAAGGCAAAACATTTTTAGACTTAAGTTTTTTTAAGAGTATCAAAACTACATCCTTCTTACTTTTAACTTTTTTTGTCTTTTAAAAACAACATATTGAAAATTATGAGACAGGATAAAGAGTTGTGTAACACAAACCTGGACTTTGGTATGTGAGGGCTCCCACATGCACACATCATCCCAGGTCGTGTGCTTTATGTACACATCTGGAGGAGTGTAATCTTTGTAGTCCTAAACAAAAATAACAACATTAAGAAAATTACAAGAAGTTTAATCAAATCAGGATGATACATTTGAAACATTTAGAGGAAGAGGTGTAGTTTTCTTGCCCTGCGGTGATTCCAGATTTCCAGCATAAGTGTGCTAAAGTTTCATAAAACAGTGGTCAACTTTCACTGCTCAGTGGTGATTATGGGGGAAAAGTTGGATGTGGCAGAGTGAATAACAACAGATGTATCAAATGATTCCTGATTAAATATTATTCACTTCATTGTGAAAACATTGAATATCACCAGTGAGGTGATGAGACTAACCTGTTAAAAGTATCTGAATGACTGCAGCAGAAGTTCCTTTGTCTGACACAACATGCACTGCATCCTTAAATCCATTGTTCTCTCTTTTTGACTTTCTGCTCAGGCTCAGATTGGAATCTGCAGTGACAGGTTGCTGGAACATTGATACAACCACACTGTGGATCTAAATGCCATGAGAGGACCCTCCAGCTCTGGGGGATGTTCCCTGATTTTTATTTCCCGTTTGGAGGAAGAGACACTGCATGAGCTTGGCCAACAGTGTTAAAAGAACAAAATTGCTTCGGTTAATAGTGGCTGTTTCAACAAGGAAAGGACACAAGGTGCAACAAACAAAGAAACAGCAGAAAATCAGTGGAGAGTGCTGTGGAACTTTCCAGGATATTCTTTGAAGGGCTTTTTTTCTATCTCAATTATGCTTTTCTAGTTGAATAAACTGAAATAAAATCAATAATTGGTCAAAATAAGCACAGAACTCCTCATCATCCAATAAGGGATGTTTATACAGGGGACACAAAAAAATTTGAATAGTACACAACAGATTTGTTGACCTGCACAAACTCAAATTCATCCTTTGTTGGCTTACTCATCAAACACAAGCTGAAAAATGAGCGCGGAAGTAAAGTGCAGAAACATGTCATTGATTTTTCAGTTTCAGATTTATTACAGTAGGAAATTGTGCCTTCCTGGTTCAGAAGTAAAGTTTCTGCTCATTTCTGGATACCTGAAAACTTAAATTTGAATCTTTCTGACATTCGTATCTGAGACATAATCAAGAGTTTATTCATCAAGGCCATTTACAGACACAAACTCTTTCTAAAACAGAAAACAATATTGTAACAGATGTTGAGATACTTCTCAAGTCCTAATTCCAACACAGATACCTGAGCTTTTGTTTCTACCAATACCCAAAATAATCCCATCTAACACCAGTATTCATTTAATATTCTCTCATCTTAATTTGAGGATGAGACTGAAAATTCTGTTTGGACAGTTTCAGACTTTTCTAACTTTCTAAACCCAAAGGAAATTGAAAATATATCTAAACTGACTGAATTATTGTTTTATGTGATTAAAAATGTGTAAATATGTGATTCTAAAATCTTCAAGACTAACTAAACCTCAGCTGTGAGTAAGTGAAGAATTAAACTTCTACATACAACCAGCCTGAAATACCTCCAAACTGCTCAGTTGCTGCAGTTCTCTTACTTCACACTATTCAAGCTCTGCCTCGCAAAAAAGTCCTGACTCATTGGTGCTTGTGATCTAGTTCCCACATGGTTGTTGAAAGCGTAGAAGAGCATACAACTAAGTTGAACAGATCTGTTCTATCGATCAATACCTTGTTATCAATATCTGATTGAACTTTTTGGGTCTGTACTGGTACTGATATCAAACACCAGGTCAGATCAATCCCCTTCCACTAAAATTAATGTGTCATATTATGGGTCAAGACTTTATATTAAGTTTATAACTTCTCCACATTTACACAGCAGCAGACGCCTTTCTGCTGAAGAATTAAGCCTCACAGTGAGCTAAAGGTTCCTACACTGATCTTATAATCAAACCAAAACACGTCTGACATGGACACTATAGCTACATGTCATCCAATAAGAACAACTCTCAAACCTGTGATGACAACAATGCAACTGATGGTATTGCCATGTTGACTGGGATATAGGATGAGGGTATTTTTGTTGAAAATACTGAGAAAAAGTGGGGTTGTCTTGTAATGCTGACAGTTGTATAGGGTCGTCACATGACCAATTATCTCACTGTAGCTGCAGTGAACTGTCACTCACAGCAGAGACACAGCAACAAGAATTTGAAAATGGTGATCAAAGAGGTGAGGTGATCCTTCACAGAGAAGTGAATCATAAGTTAACAGACAACTGAGGTGGAGTTATGATGCTAATTTGAAAATAATGGTGGTCAATGCAGCAGAGACATCAAACAAGTTTCAGGCCCAAAAATACGGAGTGAAATGTCAGAAGATGGCATGTCAAAAAAAAAAAATCTGAAAACTGAGTTTTATCTGTCAAAGTGCTTGACAAATTGATTGCACTGTTGCAGACAAAATAACTAGTATTACAATGTTCAGTTTGCTAAGTGAGTGCTAGACCCGACCAGTTAGTCGGGCCAATTATAGTGCGTAACTGATTATTCAACATCGGCCATCGTGTGGTTCCTGCTCCTGTGTGTCTGTGTCCGGCTGCATGCTGCACTCTACCAATGACAAATGCTACAGTTAATTCACACGTACACCATTACCTACTATAGCACTATAATATGGCGTTCTAATGTCATGTAAGATGCTTTTTTGCAAAATCAATACACACGTCCACCCTTTACTAATCAAAAACTATAACACAGTGTTTTAACGTCACTCTGTTAGACCCAAAAGAAATGATATTTTGGGTATTAAAACAATTTGTGTTCATGTTCAGTACCTATTCTGTGTATATTAATGTTCCTATTTCATTTATCAGCAGATATATGGGATTTCGGCCAATATATCAAACATCAGCTTTCTTTTGCCCCCAGTATCAGCCCCAAAAATCCCCTATCGGTCGGGCTCTCGTGAGTACTTCATTTAGGTATTGCATTTGAAATACAAATCCGAGCGATTGTATTGTCATAATATATGTATAGTATTTTTGAAGTGTCTGATTGTAATTTCAACAACTTTCTCAGCATTTCAATAAAACAAAAGTTTCCATTAGGGATGCACAATATATATCAGTACATATCAGTATCGGCCGATATTGGCTTTAAATTGAACCATTGGTCATTGGCAGATATCAGCATGTTAAGCCAATATAATGAGTTGCTGCTTACTTGACTAAATGCACGACCAAGAGGCCATGTGGGAAGAGGACAGAGGTTGCTTCCTCACTCTTGGTGCTTTTCCACTATACAATTCCAGCCCTACTCGACTCGGCTCGGCTCGGCTCTACTCTACTGGGCTCTACTCGGTTTGGTTAGCATTTCCACTAGCCCGACTTCAGACTCACGGTGGGCGTGGATCTTATAACACAGCTGCGCTAAAGTGCTGCGCAGAAGTGCGTGCATGTTCATCTATAACGTGACACAAACATAATTTTGTACTAACATATGTGCCACCGTGGTCTGTAAAGGAAAAAACAAAGCTTTCAAAAGATTTCATTAAAGTAATACAGCAGCTCAATGTCGGGCGTCATGGCAACAGAGGTAAACAACAGCCTTGTGCTGCTGCACGCAGAGGAAAACGAAGGAGCTGCTTCCTGACATTAACTCTTCCCTGGATCCAGTGAGATCACTTTAATTTTTGATTTTTGGGCCTGGTATACCAGAGATTTTTTGTTGATCAATCATTCTTCTTTGAACTGTTTTTCCTTTTTGGTTCCCTGTGGGTTAATGGACTGATTGGTGCTTAAAGACTCGTGGCAGACAGATCGCTCCTGCACCGACGAACTTTGATTGAATTTAAAAGACTCTTTAAACAGAACTATCTTTGCTGTTAACTTCTTTTTGGTTTAAAAAGGACTTTTAACTTATTTAGGAATCATGAAGGTGTAGTTTACAGCTGTATTTTGTCTTCATTCAGTCTGGTTCTGTGCCGTTGGGTATAAATGTCATTAAAAACCCGTCGCTGACTTAGTCGTTTGCCTCTTGTAAGTGATTTGTACAGAGTCAGAAGCTTCCGTGAGGACATTCTCTGACCAATGAGTGACCGGCAGACCGTCAACGTCACGTTTTAGTATCGGCTTTACTCGCTTAGAACCCGGGTAGAGTAGGTACTAAAAACTGGCGTCTGCCACGTAGTACCGCGTTATGGAAACATAACAAAAACCGGGTAGAAGCGAGTAGAGCAGAGTAGAGTAGGGCTAAGGCGGGTCAGTGGAAAAGGGCCATCTGTTAATTGAGAAATCTTCCAAATTTTGCTCTGGTTATGATTTTTGTTATGATTGACTGAAGATCATCAGTAAGTCGTCAAGTATTTTTATTATTTTGCACAGAAAGTAAATATTATATGAAAAATGTGATTGAAGTATGCACCATTTTACTGACTAATTCCAACACATAGCAGTGTCTCTGCAATTTGGTGTACGGCAAAAATATCACTATCGGTAATTGGCTTAATTAGTTGTAAGATATTGGCGCATCGGATATCAGCCAAAAATCCAATAATTTCTGTACAAAATGTAAGTTTGGGTTATCAGAGTTTTTTCTGGTCTTGAGAGGAGGGAGGTCGTCTTCTATATTTGTGTCTGCAGTATGTGAGTTAGAGTGTTCAACGTTTTAGTGCAAATGTATCAATAATAACAGGACAGCTGTCTGAGCATGCTCACCTCTAGATGATCCCGACAGAACTCCAAGCCAATGTCTCCGAGGACCTTTTTGACATTTTTTCTCGCTTTCCGCAGACTGCCCAGGTTATTGACAGGGAGCTGGAACATCCTGTCCGCCTGGATTGAAGAGACAGACACATACAGCATGTTATCAACACGGGGAGGGGATATTTGGACAGGTGTCTGCTAACTGGACGGAAAGTCAGTTTGCTGCAAGCCTGTAAAGACTTTTTACAACTATAAATAAACTATTTATAAGGTCTGTTTACCTGAAGCACACGATGGATTCAAGCAACATCTGGAGAACAAATTCAGTCGAATCACTTACAAATGATTTATTGACTGATATAACACAAACACCTCATGGAAAGTTCTTTACATGTACAGGTCTGACATGTTCCAACGTGGCAACTGATCTTATGATTGAGCTGAAAGAACTGCTTGATAAAATACACGGTGTTAATGAACAAGTTATGAGGAAGATGAACTGCATCAGGCTCATCTTAACGCTCAGTTTGAAGTGCTTTCTTATCAATATTAATGAACATGAGGGAACAACAGAGCAGCAGCCCTCAGCCAGTGCTTGACATAAACATTTAAAGTGTAATTGATCATCAGAGTGGATTATCACACCATTAAAGTCAATGTTCTTTGCACCTTCTGACACCTGAAGCGCGACATCTTGATCAAACCTCTTTGAGAAGAGAAATACACGACACTGAAGCCTTGATGTCTTTTAAGATTAAGTACAGGCTTTTTGGCTCTTCTGGTGTCAGACGCAGATGTCTTATGAGTGAGAGTTTAGTGCGGTTTTATTCAGCCACCACAACAAGTTTGTCAACAAGTAATTGTCCCATCTGTTTCAGGAGTTATGAGACTAACAGGGATGGAGTTGTTACCTGAAAGATTAGTGGGTCTGTGTGTTCATAATACACAAGGATTGTGGTGAAACCAGCTCTGAGCCTGGATTTTTTAACCCTCTCATAATTTGCTGGAGCCTTCTGCTATCAACTGACTCTACCAGCAACAACAAGATGAGAGAGGAAAATCAGCCCAACTATACTTTATATCGAAGAAAGATTAGGGCCAAACAAAAAAAAAGTTCATTTACAAGGACAAGAGCATTGATTTACAAAAGTAAAGTCATAAATTTGAGAATAAAGTCAGATTTACAAGAATACGGCAAGAGCTGCTTTCCTGATACAACCTTTCAAAATAAAGGCGCTTCCTAGGATCATTTAAAAAAAAACTCAAAAATTTATGAACTTACTTTCATACATCTCTGACTTTGTTCTCATGAATCTGTAACTTTATTCATGTAAAATTTATGACTTTAGTCTAATAAATCTATGACATCATTCTTGTTAATATCTGACTTCATTCTCATACATCTGTGGCCTTACTTTCCTAAACCTGTGGCTTTGTTTTCATGCATTTATGGCTTTATTCTTGTGAATCTATGACTTTATTCTAATACTGTATAGATTTTTTTCCCATTAATCTATGACTCCATTCTCCGGAATCTGAGACTTTATTTTCAAAAATTTCTGACTTAATTCTCATAAATCTATCACTTTATTTTGGTGCATTTATGACTTTACTCTTGTTTAACTGTGACTTCATTCTCATAAATGTATGATTTATTAATTGTTAATCCATGACTTTATTTTTTGGACATTAATCGCTTAATTCTTCTAAATATGTGACTTAATTCTTGTCCATCTTTGACTTTATTCCAGTAAATCTATGACTATATTCGATACACTAATCACTTAATTCTTTTATAATTTGTGACTTGTACTTCTTTTTAATGTACAATTTTGTCTCTTAACTTAACTCCTTTATTCTCATAAATGAATAACTGTTCTCGTAAATCTATGACTTTTGTCTTGCAAATTTATGTTTTTACTCTAGTAAATCGTTGACTATTCTAATAATTCTTTGACTGTATTCTTATAAATTTATGATTCTATTCTAGTAATTATTTGTCTGTATTTGGGTAAATGTATGACTTTTTTCTTGTTGATTTGTGACTCTATTCTAGAATCTCATTGTTTTTTTTCTTGTAAATTTATGACTTTTTTTGTTCATTTATGATTCTATTTTCGTATTTCTTTGACTCTACTCAGGTAAATTTATGACTTTTTTATTGTTTATCTTTGACTCTATTCATGTAAAATTATGAGTTTTTTACGGTAAATTGTGAATCTGTCTCTCATCAATTAATGACCATTTTGTGCAAAATTATGATGATCCTTCACATAAATCTATGACTCAACTCATGTAAATTATGACTTTATTCTCATAAATATACTTTTCCTTTTTTTTTGGTGTGGCCTTAATTCTTCATGGTCCTTTATAAAATGTGACACAGTTTCATTATTTTCTGCTAAAATTTCTCACCACTGTCAACCAGCCCTCGGGGTTGATAATCATGAGCTGATGCTACTGATACTGAGAATATAATCACTCAAAAGGTGCCTTAATTGAATCTCCTCCAGCCTCATCCATCCACATACGTGTTTACATGTAGATGATACACGGACTCTGCCTGCAGCTGCTCAGTTTTCTGTGCTCTTATAAAGACAAACCTGTGCTGAGGTGTTAGAGAAATGTACATGTTGTAGCTTTATCATATATGATTCTAACCTTAGGGGAAAAAAGTTTATGAGAACGTCTCTGCACTTCCTGCTTGTGATTCTTGCACATGTAAACTTGCAAAGCATCATATAATGTTGGCGTGAAGGTCCAAAGTCTGGACTCAAGTCAGAGCTCAATGTAGTGAGGTCAAAGGTCACTGAAGCGAGATGGCATACAAGCAGCACAGTCACAAACATTTCCAGTCTCTCCTTTTTAGAAAACACCAATCAGAGTTCAGATACGGCATGTTTTGCTCCAAAGGCGGCTGACTTTGATGAGGAGTTAAGAGAAGTGCAGACGCTTCTGTCCACACACCTGTGCGCAGCGCTGTCTCCAACATCTGCAGCCTTCTGTCTCCAGTCAGGGAACATGCTGGACAGACACCCTTGCCCACTTCCTCTCTGCCTTTCCTTCCTGTTTCCTCTCACGACGCATGGATGGCGCTAGAGAGCCGCTCCATTATGTAAGCCTCCCTGTACTCTGCCTGCCCCCTTTTTCTCCCTGCCTCGCAATACCATCACAGAATGGCGCCTCCTATTGAGTCAGCAGTAGCCTCTACAATATGTCTGCAGTGGAGGAGGGGGAGGGAAGAGGAGGGGAGGAAGGGAGGCGAGGAGCGAGGGAGGGAGGGTGGGAGGCATGTTGCAAGGGGAGGGACAGAAGGAGCAAGAGAGTTCAGCGAAAGGGGGTGGGTGAGAAGGAGCGTGGGGGAGTGTGTGTGTGTGTGTGTGGGTGAGGGAGCCAGGAGGAAGGGTGAGAGAGGGGAGGGAGGGGGGGAGCAGAGCGAGGGAGGGGAGAGATGAGAGGAAAACAGTGAGGAGAGGAGGAGAGAGAGCGAGCGACGGAAGTGGAGGGGGAAGGGGGAGGAAGGGAGGTCGGACGGGCAGGCTTAGAGGAGTGGAGGGGNGGAAGAAAAGAAGAGGAAAAAAAAAAAGCCAAGGAGAGGCTGAGTAGGAGAGAAGGGAGGGAGAGAAGGGATAGGAGAGGGAGAAAAGGCGAGAGGAGGCTGCTGGCAGAATACAAGCTTACCCCTTTAGATGTGATATGAAGAAAGAGAAAAACAAGAGGCCTTCACACCAGAAACCACATATTGCTCCATGATCCTTCTGCTGGGACGTCATGGTAACCTGTGTCCTACAGCAATAACGCTTTTCCCACCTTAATGTGAAACCACTGATTCCTTCTTAAGGGAAAAGCTTCAGGTGACATCCAAGTACAAAAAGTTTGACATGTTGTGAGTCCACTGATGATCATTATCCGAGTGTAATTACACTCTGTCAGACTGTCTTTATGTGGGGTTAATGTGTGCGTAGATGCTGGTGATGACCCGGACTTTAATTTTACTCATGTTCTGGTCTGGAGGACCCCCCCCCCTTCCCCTCACCTGGAACAAACATAATGTGAGAGAACGAGGGATGGACCAAATGTCAAGCAGCATATAGTTGTCCTGACTTGCACCATACAATTACTTCATCACTAGTGCCATGTAGAAATATTTCTATGCATATTTCCATTTGAATTTGACTCACTGTGTCACTTTTGTGTGATTCCTCAAAGCGACGCTGACAGTCCTGCACTTAACCTTTAATTAGATGCATCATGAATTTTTACAGTGCTGTATCGCGATGTTACCATTATCATGAATAGAGTATCGGGTATTTATCTAACCGTACAGCAATTTACCTGAGATTCACACCCCCAATTACAACCTGTGTCACCTGGCTGACCATATTCAGGTAACTTTGGTCTAATAATTCAAGAAAAAGATTCGATAACCAAAGGCTATACTAATTATATTGATAGATGGCTTGTCTGTGTTTATGATAGGGAGTCGTGCGTCCCTTATAAACAAACAGAGCACAGTAATGTATACATACGACCATTATTCATAGCATTTCAAACGTTTCCTTAAGAAAACTGCCTCCGTTGCTTCTTTATCTCCACAGTAAGGCCATAAACTGAGTGTTGTTGTAGATGTAGTCTGTGGTCAACATCTGGCAGTGTCTTCATGAGTAGCTTTGGCAGCTTTAGAGCTGCTGCTGCTGCCGATGACAAAGAATGGGGACAGCGCGCTAACTTAGCATGCTAAGCTAACTAACTCGCACCCACAACATGAGCAGCTCGAGGACTAACGTTGCTCTGTCTTCGTGTACTTTTACACACAAATGATATAATACTCATAAACCCGTGTCAGTCAATTAGAAGGCGACGCTGAACGCCTGTGACTTACAGAAACAAGTTACCTCACATGTACTTCACCACCACCACCCATCACATCCCCGCAGGTAGCCGCTGCTAACAGCAAACTATCCGCTATGAGGCTCGTGCCCTGCTTCATGACAGCCAAGTTTACCTGCTTTCACATCCAGCGCTCCCGTCTGAGTCAAATGTGTCACTTCAGGATGACAGAGACGCTTTGGAGACTTCTTCCAGATATCCCAGTAACGTCGTTATCCTTCCAGGTGACAGCTAGCGTCGGTGGGTAAGGCTGGGACCAGGCAGCCGGCCGTCTTTCTATCCTCCGAACCAAACTCCCCCTCGCCGACACGGGCTATCTTCCTCCCTGTGGTCGGCAAACGGGAAAAGAAAGCCTCCGCCACTCATTAGAAGATGGAAACGTCCATTCCCTGTCGCGGTGAAGACAGAGCTCTGCCCTGCTGATGGGGAAAACAGTCGGCGTGCCCACTCTTTCAGATTGATTGCCCAAAGTCTGCCTAATATTGCCTAGCAGCCGATAACGCTTCACCTCTTCTCCTCACTGACAGACAATACACATCCAGCCCAGAAACTGCCCTATCCAAAATGGCGCAAATAAAAGGGGCGGAAGTGACATCCACTTGATTAGCATAAATAATCTCATTGTCAGATCCCTCGCGAGCCAAGCTCAATAAAAGTCTTGATTGGTCTGTTCATCAGCTCGGCCAATTAAGTTCACGTCTGTATAAATGTATGTGTAAAATACATTTTTTTCGATGCTGAAAACCTGCAGTGGAGCTCTAGTTTGACGCTGTCTGGTGTGAGGGGTAAACAGCGCGCAGCAGCAGTTACCGGTGTTCACCGACAGCGGGCGTCCTTTCTGAGTGGGGCCTTCCAGTTTACACGCATGCGCAGTTGGGCTACATCTGGTGTCCACCGCCTCCCCTGCGGAGGGTCGGATGTACTGAGATCTGCTGAGGCACAGCACCACTCAAATCAATCCACAAAGGGTTTAAACCAACGCTAGGTGGCGCTGTACTGTTCTGCACGTCTCCTAAATTGACCTGGACTAATATCTTTTACTGGGTGTAATGAACAGCCCTGATTAATGGCTGTAAAATCATGAAAACACATCCAACTTTCAAAGAAATGAAGCAGCTCCCCTTATAAAAATTTTGCTCCACAAATGACTTATTTTAGAAATGATTTCAGAGATCTTGACACGTTTTAAAAGCTATACACAGCCATAATTTGCAGACTTTTCATGTCCCTCATCTGCACCTGTGAAAGAACTCACTGTTTTTATGCCCAAAGAATTGAGCTGATTTATTTTTATTTAATAATTTTGTGGAGCAAATAGAAAAAATGTGTGCCTATTTGGATATTTATAGTGTGATAAACAAATGCACCTAAAAGTGTCAGTTGATGGTGCCAAGGTTTAAATTTTTAAACACATAGAAATTAGACACTAACCATCATAAAATAGAGAATATGTGTTCATCTTCTCTGTTCAGTCATCAGAAAAGAAACAGAATAGCCTCTATTTGCCAACCATCTTTCAGAAAAATACAAGGAATTTGACCCAGGTTTGAACTGCTATCTCTCTGTACACATATATGAATCAACATTTAATATCACATACAGCTCTGTAAAAAATGAAGAGACCACAGCAAATTTTTGAGAGACTCTGATTTTACTATTTATAGGTATTTACTTTTGAAATATTTTAAAATATGTAGAGATGCTGATTTCTGAAAAAATTGTAGTGGTCTCTTGATTTTTCCAGAGCAGTATATTAATAATAATTTTTTAAAAAAACAGAGCGCAAATGAGTAAAAAAATACGATAGTACAAATTTGTACAGATAGAGAAAAATGTGTACATATTTAAGTTGAATAGTGCAGTGAATAAGGACATTAAGAAAATGTGCAAAAGTGAAAACAGAAACAGGCTGTAGTTGCTCATGAGTTAAATTAATTATTACACTGTTAAATGTAACTTGTTGTTTCAACGTTAAAATAGAATGCAAAGGACGACCCTAAGATTTCATGTTAGATCAAAAATCCAATTGGTTGATTTAGACTAGTTAGTTCACTTAACTTCTTCAGGTAGTTGTTTGAAATAATTCATCTATCCAACTTAATTTCTGAGTTAACTTCTCAGGTACATTAACCTTTTGTTTTTATGTATTTGAATCATATTTGTCATTCAAATTGACTTCTTTAAGTAGTTGTTTGAGATGACTAATCAATGTTATCTCAACCGAGCTCTTCAATTCTGTAAACCAGCCATTCTCAACCTTTGGGTCCCGACCCAAACGGGGGTCATAACATCATTTCTGGGGGTTGCCAAATCATTTTGTAAAAAAATTGACTGATATGAAATTACAAAATTTCAGGCAGGGTTGTTTTTAATTTATTGTATCAGCTAAATCTGTATAATCTAAACTGCAGTGTTGTGCCTGAACAAATTCAGGCATCGATTGTTCATTAACTCCTTCATATTTTGCCCTGAAAACACTGTAATTTAAGCAAGTGTTTGTTTTATTTTTAGTAATAATTTGTCTTTTTATTCTTAACATGAGCTGTATTCAACTGACCAGTCAAGAAAAAGTGTCTTATTTTGAGTTAATAAATGACAAAAAATAATGTCTTAATTGCTTGAAACACGTAAAAATGAAACTTAGGCTATTTTCTCCCCACTGTTTTGCTAAGGACTTCATTTGTATGAGTTGTTTTTTTGTTTTCTTTAATCAAAAAGAAAAATAAATGAATAAGTAAAGAAATCCCAGGGGTCCCAGATACCAGTACATGTTAAATTTGGGGCCGCAACTCAAAAAGGTTGAGAACCGCTGCTGTAAACTATGGAGTCCAGGCAGTCAGTGCTATCACAGTTACACAACCATAACCAAAAAACAGCAGGTTCTCATATCCTCTGCATTACCTCCTCTTCCTATAACTGTTGGGTTATAATTCACAAAGACATTATGGCTATAACTTGAAAGCTGTAGCTTTATTAAATAGCCTGGAGGGGCTAAGGTGGTTGTCAAATCAGCATGCAGTGGCAATTTAATAGTACATAGAATGTCAAACTGAAATATATTTTGTAGTTGTGACAAGGCCAACTGTAAACGAAGTGTTATAACTATTTCAGTAATCTTTCGTAATATTGGCATCGAATAATATATTAGAATAACTAATGTGAAAAGTCACATTTTACAGTGTATTTATGGCAGGTTAAATTGTTCCGAAGAGTGACAGCCCGTGGGAAGAAACTGTTCCCTCGGGTTTCAATGTCCTGACGTACAGAGTTCTGTTACGCCAACCAGAGAGAAGAAGTCGAAACAGTGAGTGTCAGGGTGTAAAGTGTCTACAGCGAAGTTACCAGCTCACTTCCTGGCCCTGGACCAGTATAAGTCCTGGATGGAGGGCAGGCTGGATCCCATGATATTTCCTGCAGACTTGACATTTCATTGTAGTTTGAGCCTGTCTTATTTTGAGGCAGAGAAACCAATCAGAGATGGAGAAACAGGATGGACTGGATGATAATCTGGTGTGCAAATGATGCTATGATTTTTGTGAAGAGAAAACCACAGTAAAATGACTTTCTGATACATCTTATTCAAAGTGATGTAACCTCTGTGTGCACTATTGCTGAAGTTAATTATCTCATGGCAAAAAATAAACTCATTTCTAAGGAACAGGAAAACAATTCTCAACCTCAGAATCCTCTTTTTAGTTGAAATGTCCGTGCCCTGGGTAAGTGTGATGAAGTTAATTTTGTTTATTAGTTTTGTTTTGAGTGAACAGGACTTGAAGTAAAACTCCTGTATACCCCAAGGTAAAGCTCCCTATGCATCAGCGAATGTAAAAAAAATCAAATGATTCTGTTTCAGCACATTATGTGTCATTTACTGTTGCAAACTCAAGATGTGGCTGTAATCACCGGAAAAAATAATAAATAAATATCTATCCAGCAAATCAATAAATTGACTTGATGTACTTTTTCAAAACCCTAGAAAGTTCTTGATCACTTAACTTCACATGTTAAATGCTGTTGAGGGTGCCTTCAATGAGTAAATACATTTATATGGTGGGGAAAATGATCATGATCAATAAGTCTGAAGCCTCAGGTTTCTTAAATTTGGTTACGGAACTTTTTAAAATCAAGCCAAGCTGGACAAACAATAAAATCTGTTTTATTTCTATACAATCACACTTAAAGCAAATGAACTTGTATTGAAAGCCATTTAATGACCTTGATTAGAAAGTGTTCAGTCTGCTGTCTAGGCTGGGAATGATGAGAAACTATGAGCTGTTTCAAAAATATCTGGTTAATTTGATGGAATGTAAAGCACTATGTTTCTTAAGTATTTTGAATATTTACACACAGAAGGTCTCAAATCTAGTGCTTCAGGTCTGTCTCAACAATCTTCACCATGTTGAGCTTTTTCCCATCTGTACACATCTGATCCAACTACTTGTTCAAAACAGTGACTTAATTACTGAACATATACTATAAGACTGTGTCGTGTCCAAACAACGATCATGTTGTGGCGAATAATGTGAGCAGTCCTTTTGCAAATGACACAATCTCGTTTCCTCCAAGTTTAGACTCTCCGTAAACACGATCCACAAAAGAAATGGGCACCTGTTGTTAGGAAAGAGAAGAAGAGGAGAGGGACATTTTCAGGAAAAGGGGAAAGTTTGGGTGACTAATGTTTCCCGACAGATATTCCTTTATTAGCACCTCTAGCGGACGTTTATTTTTCTTCATAGAAAGAAAAGTTTAATTGGTTATATCTATTTTCTTAAATCACTTTTTGGGCTTATTAACTTGAGAGGGGTGAGACGTTTGTAGAACAAATAGCATCAAAGGTCAAAGTGTTTCAATCAAACCTGATGCTGATGCATCAAAGATTTTGCCCCTGCACATGGGGCATGTACTCTTTCAACTGAGATTAAAGAGGGGGTATTGGGATTTTTCTTAGTCTTTTTACTGTCCCTCTGGCCCCCATAGTAGCTTTGCATGACTTACAGCTGTATAAAACCAAATTTTTTTCATGCTGGGGTTATAAAAAATGCAATTTTTTCAGCCTCTGACCAAAACCTTTTGCTTTAGCTACCGTCTCTTTGAGGTTTCCACAAACCCCCTCTCTTTAATTGGTCAGCCTGATGGAAGATTGTTAGGAGGAGAGCTATGTGTTTGACCTTGGTGTTTGAGGCCCATCCTTCCAACATGTCATGAAAAATGACTGGAAAAAACATGGACGCCATGACGCTTGGCTCCAACTGAGGGCTCCCCCTGGTGACTGGCTGCGGTATAGGTAAAAAACTCTGTCCCCTTGTATATTCCAGATTAAAGGCGATAAAACTCTGAAAAATTGATACCCTCATAGCAATGTTTCTCACATCCTTATGGAACAGTGACACAAAGATATTATTTGGCTGCAATGTGTTTAAGATCTATTTTTTTCTGAAAAGATTTTCATTAGTTAATAGAAATCAATAACTGTGTTTTAGGTTGCACTTTACAATGATAGACAGCTGCCGTTCTTGAGTAGTTTATCAGGAATAGTGAGAAACTTTGGGAAAGAGAGTCAAAAAGATGCTACTTTTGTTAAAGGAAAAAAATACCCCCTCTTTAACTGGTGCCTGATATTGACAGACTTCTAATAATTTGACCTAAAAACTGGTGTTACTGTGTTGAACTTGTACAGGTGTATAAAGCGAGTTCTAGGTGAGTACCTCTATCACTAAACAGTGCTTCCATAAAACTGTAAAAGACAGTGTATTCATTTCAGGGAGATACAAAAGATCCTCACTTCTCCAATTGTGTAGTTGAGCTGTCTGGCGCGGATGATCATCTCCATCTGGAAGACGTACCCCTTAGAAACACAGCGCTCCACCAGACTCTCCAGCACCTCCTTCTTATACAACCTGAAGACAGTGAACACAAGCAGCAGGAGTGTAAGACAGCACGCCTGCAAGCACTCACAAGTCTCTCTCCAGCAGCACTTGTCTCACCACACACCACTCACCTGAAGCTGCCTGTGAGATCTGAAGCACCAGGTCTCAACAACACTTGAGTCAAAAAGTTGGCCCCCCGACTGTGAGCCGAAAGGAGACAGAAAGAGAGAACAAGAATCAAACCTCAGGCTCTTTCCTTTCGAAATCAGAGTCAGTGGAAAGTGACTGGTTCTCTCGATGAGTTGTGTTTACCTGATGAGTTTTCGCCGCAGGTCCCAGCCATACACACCTCCATTCCCTTTGTACCGAGTACCAGACACCACGTCATAGTTACCTTTCTTCTGCTTTCTGAGAACAAAGGCAACACAGGCTTTATTAAATGCCTCTTACATGTTCCTGATTTTAAATATTAATTTTGAATCTTTCTAACTCAGATAAAAAGTCAAGAACACACTCAAAGGGCAAGTAATAAAAATTAAGAAACACTTACTCAATAAACTCTGGGATAAATTTGGGCTGGAATAAAAAAAACAACAACAACAGGATTATAAAACACTTCCCTAATGTCAATGTGTATTCAAGCTGTATTAACTTTGGCAGCATACAGTCTAATACCTCAAATCCAAATACCTCTACTAACGTATGTCTCAGACTTTGAGTCAATGTGTAAGATTGCTAAGAAATACAAACCCTAAAATCAAGCCAAACTGTGCAAAAAATAGAATAAAATGAAATAAAATCATCCACAATAGCTGTTATAGATATCATCTGGGACCAGGCAGGCTTATGAAATGCATACCTGTTTATATATTCAGGGCTTTGAACCAGTATATTTTCCCCCAATTAGATGGTTCTGAACAGAAACAGTATTCTAATGTTTTCAGTTTTGGCCCATAATTTACGCTCTCAAACCTGTTAATATTGTTCCATGTCAGCCATAGTTGGTAAATGTAACATTAACACTTTCTATTAGGCTGTTATTTCTCACAACAAGCACTGTAATACACCAGGGGCCTCATGTACACAGTGTGTATGCACAAAAACATGGTATATGCTCTTTATCACAGCAAAGTTAAGACGACTCAAAAGTAAATTGACCTTTCAAATGTGATAGAGAAGGTTGTCAAGAACCCCAGAGTGGTCAGCACCTGTATGGGCACGAGCAACACAAGGCTCCTTACTGCATGTAGTATATGGATATTTCTGTGGTTACAATGTTTTCTGGTTTTGAGAATAGACTGTATAAAATGGGTACGCCATGTTTCAGTGGGAAGTCCGTGCAAATCTTTGTACGTGAAGCCCAGGCCTGTATATTATCAGGGGTTGACTTTCGAGTCAATTTTTCTACAGAGGGCAGATCTGCTGATTTATTTACAGATCAAAAGAGAACAAATTGACTCCTAAAGGTGAACTACATTATCTTTTCCAAACTCATCTTACTCGTCTCCATTTGTCAGCATTATTGTCAAATTTAACAAAAGACTAAATTGTTAATCGCAGTGTATCCCAGCCGACTCCAGCTGTATTGCCGGTGTGACTGAAATTTCCTCTGCCTCTTGTTTACAATAAGGGCAACCTAGCCTTGCTTTTGACCTGAATACAGAAGTTTACAAATTTTTCACCAGTTATTCAATTTGACGTTTTCTGTGCACTGCACTCAAAAAAACACCAATCTTAACTAAATTTATTTTATCAACTGGTTCCATCTAAAGGCGTTAAGTCAGTTAAAAAGCAATGATATTAAGTTAAACATAGTTGATAGTGGGCATGCCAGAGCATTAAGACAATTGCCACATGACCAACATGACAGACAGAGGAGAAAAAGGGATTAACTGGTTTCTATTGTTTAGATGGTTCTCGTTATGCTCAGGACAGACACTTGAAAAGTTTCTGCTTTTGTTTTCATTCCTTATGAAATGGCAAAAGTTGTCAGTTTAACTATTTATAAAACAAAGTTAAAAATTGTCCAAAAAATATTCGGATCTCCAAGATGGCATTTGGTCACAGAGGCTGTTAACTAATATGATGTATTGTTCATTTTATTTTACTGTGGTGAAAATAAGAATACTGCTGCTTGCTTTGTTTTTGTCTCTTTACTTTCTATTTCTTTATTATTAACACAAATATCACCTAAAGGGATTACTAGTCCCGGTTACCACAGAATGAATATATTTGGGTTCGGACTGCTGGTTTGAATTTAGATCCATGTTTTCAAAGAGCTATTTGCTGTAAGAAGTGCATCTACATTAAAAAAAGAATTGGGCAAGGGCAATAAATTGTAAAAATTATTTAATGTTGGTTTGAAAGAATGAATGTGCATAACACCTACATAACGCATTAAAGGAAAAGTATTTTTACTCACATGGTGGGAGAGATCTGCATCCATTATGATGATAAAGTTTCCAGAAGCATGCTTCATGCCATGGATGTAGGCAGTACCTTTAGAAAGAAGACAGAAGTTCATCAGTATGTGGCTAAGGCTTCTGAAATAAAAACATACAGTTTTTTAAAGTTTCCCACTCACCAAGGCCTAATTTCTTTTCTCTTGGTCGCAGCAGCTGAGACACAGTAAAGCAAGATTAGGCATATACATATATTTCATATCCAGCCTTGATTTACTGAGATTTAAAAGTGCAAACTATCAAAATTTTCAGTTCAAATTCTATGAAGATATTAGTGTTTAATGTCATGTTTATGTGAGCTCTCTGGCGCCATCATCAGGCTCTGAGTGGTAACGACACCAAACCTTAAACTTACTATCTTCTCTCCATAAATCTTCTGCAACTGCTCTGCCACCTCCAGTGTCCCATCTGGGCTTCCGTCGTCAATTACAATTATCTCGTAGTTGTATCCACTGAAAGGAAAACAACATTATCAGTTATAATCATTAGGTTTTCAATCCATTTCTTTCACTATTCAGTTATACTGTTCGGACTTAACTGCTCCACGTGGAAAATAACTCCTATCTACAACTATCTTGGCTCTACAGCAATTTTTAAAATCTACTGTTTTCAGAGTGAAGCTGAGATTTTCTCCCTCTAGTTAAGTGACAACTCATCAGTAGTAGCACAGCAGTCATGTTAGCACACAGCTAAGTGAGCTCAACGTCTCCTACAAACTCACCTCTCACCGAAATATTTCACCAGGAGCCAAACTATCAAAGGTAAGTTCTCTCTTTCGTTGTAAGTTGGTAATAAAATGGAGTATTTGTCAGATTTCTCCTGCTTTGGTTGCGAAGTTTTCCTGCCTGCCATGGCGACAGCTCTTGAACTGCACGGGTGAAGTTCTAAAGAAGCCTAACAACATCCTGTCAGGGATTTTCAGAGTAAAGTCAGTATCAGACTCACTACGGTCACACCGCAATTAGAAGGCTAAACTTAAGGGTAGCGCGCTTTTATTTTGAAAAATTATACCATATATTTTCTTAACAGGAAATTCAGCGTTACACCTGCGCTAGCTTACATACCGATTGTGTCCGCTTCAAAATAAATGCCCAGAGAAACAATTGTCTCTCCACCAAGGTTCCCAAGGACAACTTTGACAAACTCATAAACTGTTTCTTCTACCGCACAAGAAACCTTGAGTTTTGGTTCCTACTCTAAGTTGGGCTCCTCTTAAGTTACCTAAAGATCATTTTCAAGATTTCCAATAAAAAGGAACCACAAATGAACATATTCTTTTCACTAAAAGACCTGGACTCTTGTGCTTCAGATGCTCAAAAGCCTCCACAATAAAATACTCCGGAAAAGAAAAACATAACATTCCTAAAGACACAAAATTATGAAAGTTTATTGTCAGAACGCAAAATACATACATAATGTTCATTTTTAAAAACATCCAGTCCCTCTTTCACACACTCACACACAGACACACACATACAAACATACACACCATGTTAAATTTCTCAACCCCTCCCCATAGGACATTGGAAGATGTAAACATAAATTTTCAATAGGAATATTATAAAATATCATACATGAATAACTGTTTACAGTAAATACAATAAAAATATACTAATAATCTTAAAAATGACCACAGACATTCTCACAGTTTCATTTATACCATGGAAAAAGACACTTTAACACCATGGATTATGAGTTTTCATTATCATTGAGGCAGTTAAGGTTAGCAAATGAAATAGGTAGAAATGTACCACAGATGGTTAAACTACTCAGCATGGATACAGTGCATGAATACATAAAGTAACAAAAGGTTTCAGTGCGAATATGGTGCAGAAGACGCCACTTGACTGATCCCAAAGGTGAAGAGTTTTCCTTTCTTTAGCCGTCTGTCCATCATGACTCAACATCATGAAACATTCTTCTTTTACATCATGTCGTACCCTCATTTTGGGTCACAGAACAGGAAAAATGGAGAGATCCTTCCACTTTGGTAGACCCGGGACAGCTTCGGCTCCAGTCAGTGACAAGTTCAACACACCAAACCTCTTCAGTCGAGCTTTTCAGCTTCAGTTTCAAATCCCTCATTCAGCTCCAGAGGAGCCATAGTCATTTCAAACAGATGTCCATCATTGTACCTGCCAGGTGCTTCCTGTGTGTTCATATCCACTTAGGGCTCGTAGCCATAGTAAGGATCTTCTGAATTAAGAGAGAAGACACAGAGATTTAACACAAGATCTGTTTATGTTGTTGAATTATTAAGAACTTTAAGAGTTTGGTGAGTGATCAACTCACTTTTGAAATTATTTATGGTGATATGAAATGCTTTTCAATCAAATTTTAATCTCTGTGTGTGTGTGCATGTGCATGTGTGTGTGTGTGTGTGTGTGTGTAATTTCAGTTGATAGACTTTACCTTGTAGACCTGTTTGCTGGGAAACTCCTCGACAGCCTCCACTGCTGTCACACACACCTGGTGGTCCCATTTCGCCCTGCTGACCAGGAGCTCCAGGAGTCCCTGGGGGGCCTTGCTTTCCATCATCTCCTTTGGAACCTGGGGGTCCCAGCTTGGACTCACCTGGAGGACCTGCAGACATAATACAGGGCAAACACAAATGCATCTTAGTAAGAAATTGGTGAAGGGTAACTGACTGATTATTTAATGTGGAGTAGAGAGAGAGAGATACCTGCAAACCCTTTAACTCCTGTGGGCCCCTGAATGTTGGTCCCTGCATCACCTTTCTGCCCTGGCAAACCTCTCCGTCCTTTAGAGAAGAAAGCAGAATAACCCACAAATATGATCACATCAGGTCCTGAGTCAGCGGCAGGTCTATGACTCATCAGTCTGACATATGTGCTCAACACGTTTGATGAATGTGGATTTAGTTGGACGATTTTCAATAATCCATCTGAGAGAGTCTTACCCTGTTCTCCTGGGTATCCACCTCTGCCCAGTCTCCCCCTTGAGCCAACATTTCCCTGGGTGCCCCTGCCACCAGGTGGGCCTCTGGGCCCTGGTATACCGGGTTCACCTGGAGGCCCCACTGGCTCCTCAATAGGCTTCGGCTTTCGACTTATCTCATTTATGTAACTGTCCAGCTTCAAAACTTCCTCTGAAATACACAAACAAACAATTCATGATGACACAATCTTAGAGTGTATACACGCTGTACACAGAATGTCCACATTTGTACTCACTGTGCACCAGTTGCTCACAGGCTTGAGTGACCAGCTGGTAGATCATAGCCATAGATTGAGGCTCCCCCTGGAACAGATGATCAGATACATCCGCTCTGCTTGAATTAGTGCATTCACAAAGTAAAAATAATGGCTTTTTAAAAGATGTCCAAGTTACAGTAGATCCCAAACTCTGGCTCCACCCCACCCCCAAGTGCCCAGTCTCGTATTTGCTTTTTTTCCCCTTCTCCTTCCTCTTGTACTCTTTTTCCTTCCAGGCATGTTGCGCACGATGGCAAACAAACAGTTCTCCTGCTCCTATGTTCTCCCTGTTATGTGTCTCTGTCTCTTTTATTTTTCTTGGATGGGATGTGACTGAAATGTAAATTCTGTTGCTCTGAAACATGTGCAAAAGTGAATCTGACCTGAATCTGAAATCGTACAGCAACAACCCACCTTCTCTCCTCGTTCTCCTTTATTCCCTGGTAGACCCTGTGAAGTCAAAGACACATGAGCTTAAACAAAAAGGAGCAATGAAATGCTCTGTGAGGCATGTTATCTTCATTTTATTGCTTTATTTTTCAGCATTTTTGTTTGCTGTGCATCATTTTTAATATTTAAATGAATAACTGTAAATGTAAAGTGTTTAATAAATAATATGTCTGGGAGAAATTTTGTTTCAGTGTTTTGATCATTTTCTCACATCTTAAAATATGAGAGTGGCCTAGTGTCTGCAAATACGGCGGTTTGATTCCTCACGTTCACCCATGTTGACTGGAACTCTTTGTCCCTCTGTTCTTACCGTAGGTCCCACAGGTCCTGAAGGGCCCCTCTCCCCAACAGACCCTGGATATCCTGGCATTCCCTGGAAACCCTGTGCAACACAAACAGATCGATGTGTTGGACAGCAAATAAATGAAAGAACAGATGGATAGAAGTACGATCACAGGGCAAGTCCCTGCAGTCCTGAGGCAACAACACTCACAGGAGAATCATCCATGATGTAATATAAAGACACTGGAGTTTCAGACTGGGGTGTGGAGACATAAGAGACTCAAGTGCATCACACCTAAGTTTTACAGAGCTTTAACAACATCCAGTTTAATACAAATGTTTAGGATTATTCATTGTTTTATGATAAACTCATTTAAATGTTTACCAACATCATTAAACAGGAGAAAATAAGCTGGTTTATCTGACAGTAATAAAACCACCCATATCATTTATCTACATATTCATTAAGTTACATGTGAGGCTGATCAACTCTGAGCACCAGGTTGACTTAAGTTCAATTGTCCATTTCCTTTCACACAATGTTTATTAAAAAAGAATGTTCATGAGACACCATGATCAGAAGCTGATTAATAAATTAACATTAACCAACAAACAGCAATAAATATTTATGCTAATAAATAAACAAACAGTGTCAGCAGAAAAGCTTCCTGTGTGTTGTGTCTGGTATAAATACAAAATGTAATAATTTTGTTCCTGTTCATCTCACTTATGAAAAAAGGAGCATTTTGGCCAGAAGGGGGCGCTAGAAAAAGGCTTGATCAATGATGAAAAGGTAATGGGTCACTTTTCAGGATATTTACTGTTTATTAACCCTTCACATGAAAGTTTTCCATGTCATGGCTTTAAAATGGGTCCTACCCTGGGTCCAGTGAGGCCAGGTCCACCAATGTTCCCCTCCAGCCCCCTGATGCCCTGTGAAACACAGCAGAGAGACAGATGAAGTCAAACGATGGTGCAGTCACTGTGATGAACCAGCTGACAGTGAAAACTCACCTTTGGTCCTGGAATCCCTTCTTCACCTTTTTGACCTGGAGGCCCTGGTGCCCCCTTCAAAGAGAGAGAGACATGATAAAAGCGGCATAAGATAAAAGGTTTGAACAACAAAATGAGACAGAAGGATGCCTGTATCTTTATAACTCCACTGTGTCACAGTAAACTCACCAGAACACCTGGACGTCCAGGTTCTCCTTTTTCTCCTCTTGCACCAGGGGGACCCTAAGAAGAGGAAAAACACAGATCCACTTTAAAACACTAACTAGATACTGGAAAGAGAAAACAAAAGACACATCAGTAAAATATGAACCACTAGAAGCATCCATGTGTACAATTCTAAAGCGAAGACAGTTACCGACCATTTTTCCTGACACAGCTATGCCTCGAGGTCCTGCACTGCCCAAGGGTCCAAGCCCCCCCTCCTGTCCAGACTTCCCTGGGGGTCCCACTTCCCCCTGAAACACAGAGAAAATTAACTTATGGTTATGACAATGATGCCTGAACATAAAAGATGACCTTTAATGCATTATGCCACAGCAAAACTGAACTACTGTTCATTTCTGTCTTTTTAATTGTTCAGACAGTGGCTATCTGGAAAATTATCTTTAACGCTGAGGCTATAAAAGCTCCACCACATTTTTCAAAACTATCATAAGAAACTCAGGTAATTTACTGTTTCCTTGTTTTATTCCTTGTACTGTTTCTTTCATCTCGTTTTTATGAAAAGTACATCTTCTATTCTTTTATCATTTGGCTTGGTTTTACAAGGTTTTACTTATTTTAAGGCCCCTCCTGCCTACTGATGTTTGAATGTATCTTGCTTTTTATCTTGAGGCCATCTTTTTTCCTCTCTGTTCTTTTAGCCTGAGCACTGTTGTCACTTTGTCTTGTCCTGTGTGGTTCTGTGTGTTTTCAATACAATATGAAAACAAGGAAACTCACTCACTGTAAACAGTTTTACCTAAGGGTACAATAAATATTCTGAATCGGAATCTGAGGTTACAGTCAAGAATATGTTTTCTTAATAGTTATTGACTATTGGTTTTGTTTTGGTGAACAGATGTGGTTGGGCGTCTTTGAAATTTAAGAAGTTCATCCTCATTTGTGACTGGTTATTATTTTATCCAACTCTCATTTAACCATTTTGGGTTTACTGTTTCCATTTTTTTAATATTTCGACTCTCATACAGTATAATCAGTAAAAATCTTATCTTTCCCCTCAAATTATCTGGAAGTCTCAGATATTTTGAGAATTTGTTCCTCTGTTGGGTTGTACTGGTTTTTGTCTAGGAGGTAAGTTTATATTTACTTCCTTGAAACAACAGGCAGACACAAAGGTTAACTTGAAGGTAAAATGTAGCCCTGTATTGAAGTGCAAAATGGAAAGGGTATGAAAACCCTGCAAAGCTTAATCATCCGTAGCTGAAAGAGGTTTAATAACTAAGCTGAGGAAACATTTGTTTCTTACCTTCTGGCCGAGCTCTCCCTTTTCACCTTTCTCACCCCGAGGACCAGGCTTTCCCTGAGGAAAGAAAGCATTAAATTTTAACATCATGCTCATAAAAACAAGGAGTCATCCAGCAGTCGTGGCCTGTGTGAGGTCTTGTGGTGACATACAGCTGGTCCAGGGGTCCCAGGAGCTCCAGGGACGTCAGAGGAACAGGTACAGGTGTACGCTGGGGCAGGACAGCTCTCCTCATCCCTCTGAAACACAAAGACAGCATAGAATAGAGAAGCACTGGGTAAGCCTTCAAAGTCCCTTTTTCATTTTCTGAACTCTGGTGAAGCAAAACTCATCATCTGAAAAACTGTCAAGAACAGGATAATGGGTTAGGCTAGAAATCCTTTACATCTACGTTTGTTTTATTTAAAAATTACAATTTTCTTTCATGGTTTTAACTATTTAAAGTCATCACTTAGCTCATTTAACTTCTTCCATTGCTTCAAACAAATCACAGTCTGCACCTGAAAAGAGCTGAATGAAGTGAAATGTTAATAATAATAGACTGACCACTCCAGGCAGGTCACAGCAGGTGTCTTCTGTAGCCCAGGTGTTGTTACAGACTATTTCAAAGGACTGCAGCTGGAACTAAAATAGAAACAAGACAAAGGATACTCTCTGAGCAAAGACATATTCAGGATGTGAAATGCATTGGCAGGGTTTGAATTTAGAATAAATTTACCGGTGCAGATCCACTATTGGGACCTCGGGTCTTGACAAGTTTTCCAAGCATCTCGAAGCCGTCAGTGGGCAGGTTTCCTAGAGGGCGGGCGGGCCTCTCCCCCACATGCTGGCAGTCCACAGACAGGGACACACTCACCTGACTGACAGAGAGGTGAACCTGCCAGAGGAAAGAGAATTAATCAAGGAGAGAAAAGGTGATGGAATAACGTCAAATTCACTAATTATTCTGTATTTGTGGAATAAACATATTGTATGCAGTGTCAGGACTATGATACATTTGCTTCTTATAAACGAAGCCCTGAAGTCTCTTCAACCCTCTGATGCATGAATTATGAAAGTCAGTGTCAGGATTTTTCCCTTGAGTCTTTTATTCGTCTTAAGGCATGAAAAAATTTTTCCACTTTATTCAAATATTTGTAACTGAGCATTCAAGATAAAACAGAGTGAACTTAATGAAATATGACTTTTTTTGACTTCCTTTCTTTTCCTTTTTTTGGTAATTTCATGAATAATCTTTTTTTAATGTTTTGCGAAACATTTTAACTCTCTTTCATTCATTTTAACACTGAATAATTTATAGTTTATTAGCTTTTTCACCCTCAAATGTTTGTCGATAACTCTTATAAAAATATATATATATGTTTGGAAAAAAAATTGAAACATTTTTTTCAGGCCCTAAGAAGAATAAAAATATCCTGACACAGGCGAATATGCATTTCTACCACATGAACCATTGAATTTAGGAGCAAATAACTTTTAAATAGGAGTCCACTGTTGTGACCACTATTCACCACAGGGTTTATTGCAAAAAAATTAAGAATAAAAACAATCACAGAAAAAGATGAGACCCACATCTACCCCTTCTTTTAATTTCTGCCTCCATACAAATGCGAGAGGAAACAGCAGTAATAACATCCTTGTCTCCTGGCATCTCTACACCAGTCCCGTACAAAATGCCTGTCTCAAAAAGTTAAGTATTTCATAGCTTACTATTTGAGAAATGTGGTCAAAATAGCAAGAATAATCTAAAAACCATTTGATACATGTGTGCCCTTTGTCCTAAAATGACATGGAATTAAAAAATATTTACATAATTTTCAGTTTAATCAGAGTAAAGCCAAATTCCTCTGTATCTCACCTTGTGAAAGCTTCCATAGAAAAGCCTGTGGACCTGCGACTGATCAAAACTTAGTTTCTGTACCTCTCCCCTGTAGTCCAGACTAAAGTAGACCAGGTGCTTAACTGTAGCTGTGACAAACAAAAACAGGAAGAAAATATTCAGTCAACAGCTTGAGACTGCAACAGACTTCCAAAGGAGACAGAGGGGCAAAGAGAAAAAACAATTACTCAAACTTTGGAGTTTACAATCAGACACTCTTAGAGGCATTGCTTCAACAGAATTAAAAGGGTTGTTTCCAAATAAATGATGACATTAAGACCTGTAACCAGTATATAAAGGAGGATAATAGAGATCATTCATCTGAATATGAGGGAAAGGAAATCTCTATTGCTAGTTTTTGTGTAGGGAAGATGCAGAAGTGTAACTCACGATCAAGCACCACCCCCATCATGGGCTGGAAGTCATTATCAGTGAGCTGCCACAGGGCAAAAGGCTCCCTGGGTGTTTCCTGCAACATGCGGAAGGCGATGCTGATGGTGTGCTCGGGGGAGAAGCCTGCAGGGTGGATGAACCTGGAAATAAAGGAGAGAGGAATGAGTCAGAGGGATTTACTTCATCTCTGTGTCTTCGGAGAAACGATCGGTGTTTATTATGAATCCAGAATAAACACGTTTGCAGCTGCTGCACAAAGAGAGCTGTGTGTTGGATGATTATGAACCGTGAGGTTTTATCACTTTAACTGTCATCTTACAACTTTCTGTGGTTACAAAATCCAGAAAAAAATGAGGTTAAAATATTTTTCCCACACAAAAGTCACAGATTTTCAGTGTAATACCCATTTTGAACTAATTAGGATTGTGCTGTGACCTCTGAGTAACTTTTTTATGCTCATTATGTAAAACAAGCATGAGCAAAACTATTTTGTTTGGGGAAAATAATTCTTCCATCTTCATAATTATTTCCACATCCTGTTTCTAAATCATTGCTGATAACGCTTAGGTTATTTATGCTGTATTTATAAACAGTGTCATTGAGATAAAAAAAAGAAGTATGTAGAGGGAGGAGCAGAAGTATTAAAGCTATGATCTTACTTTGTGCTTTGTGTCAGTTGGACGTCTCTGTACAGGGTGTAGGTGGGAAGCGTGTTGAAGACAAAAGGCTCAGCTGCCACGCCTTCAACAGATGAGTGAGCTCTCTGAGTCAGACCAAACGCCTCCATCATGTCAAATCCTGAGATTTCAAACACAGGACAGAAACAAAATTATGCATTTCAGCAATTATTTTGTGTTCAGATATCAAAAGAGCGTATGATTATTTCAGCTGAGAGTTTGTCTCACCTCTTACTATACTGTTTCTGATGGTGACTTCAGGGCAGACTGCAAATCATATAGAAATGTTAAATCATTATCAGCAGGACAGAGACCATCAGGGTAGAGAGTTTAAATTTGCATTTGTAGGAAAAAAATTAATGATCTGAGGTCTTACGAGAGCTCAAGGAAAACTAAAACAAATTTGAAGTTTGATGAGTGAGACATTACTATTGAACAATTCTGAAGAATATCTATCTGGAGAGGTGACCATCAGTGATGCCTTCCAAACAACACCAGAATATGTCATTGGTTTGGTCATTAGCATTCAGTGGGATTATAACAATACAACAAAGATGATGTGATTCAGATTTTACACTGAAAATAATCTTGCACTTGCCAAGATTTAAAATCTTACTTTAAGACATGCTTAATAAAATATCTTGTTTTAATGTTTTTTAAAACTTATTTTCAGCATTTAGAACTATGTTAGATCTCAAAAAAAGCATGAATGTTTCAATTTTGTCTTAATTAGTCTGAGAATCCTAAAATGAGTGAATACCTGTTAAAACAAGTTACTTTGGTTTTCTCACATGTAATTTCATAACATTAAAACTTGTTTCAGGATTTAGCTCGACCTCAAGTTGCTTGATTTCAGAATAACACAAAAAATCATTATATTGCTAATTTTCAGTATATTTCACTTAAAATTCCTCGTCAGGAAGTTTGTTTTTAAGCATTTTAATCTAAAAGTGAGAACAAGGCCATCTTGTTTTTAGATTTATAAGTCTTATTTCAAGATTTCGAGTCAAGTGAAATTATCTTGCTGCATGGACAGATAATTTCACTAGTCTTAAGATATTTTTCCATCAAATTTAGTATTTTTATCTTATATTCAGACTCCCTTTTTTGCAGTGTGGAGGGTCCAAATCTGGTATTAACAGCACATTATAGCTGATCTGACCAATGAAGCAGGAATCATAAAGTTACTCCTCATAATTACAAGGACATTGATTTTGATTTTTCAGAAATATCCCAAAAATATCTGTACACACCCTCTGATTATGCACATTTTGGAAACTCTTTTTTTTCCCTACAACTTATCATTTGTAGACTGTCTCCTTGTCATGTATTGCTTTTATAACATGTGCTCCAGCCTCCTTGGACAAGTCACCCTCATATGGATTATCTACCTGGTTAAATAAAGGTTGATTTAAAAAACAAAGACAAAACTCTTATTCATTTTTGATATTAATTTTGTGGTTAAAACATCTGATGTACAGTGTTTTTCAGCTGGACAGGAGCTGCTTGAGTATTTTGGAACTCACACACACAGCAGGTTTGCTTAGTTTAGACAAAAATAATATCCCTCCTAACTTGTGGCACACATATTACAATCTTACCTTCATTATGGATAGGATACAGCCGGGGATGAATGGGAATTCTGACCGGGGCAGACGCTAGTGAAGACACAAAATAAATGAATTTCATTCACCCAAAGCAAAACAAAAATACTTACTATGATAGATGTTTACATAAACACTGTTCGGTTCACTCTAGTGGGTAAAATCGGTAAATTATATGTACATGGCACCTTTTATAGAATAGAATCACATGGCGCTTCAGAGAAAAAAACATTAAAATAAGACCATGAAACATAAAACATTTAACAAAAATCATAAAACAGTAAAAAAAATAATAATAAAAAATAACATTTTTACATTAACTACAATTCTACTATTTCATTTAGCAGATGCTTTTGTCCAAAGTGACGTCCAACACAAGAAGTTGGACATGAAAGTAAAACTTAGTGACTGATACAAAGTGCTTCAAGAAGGTGTGAATGTCCACCAGTGTAATAAGTTGCCAGGTTTTTTTTTTTTTTTTTAAATAAAGGTATAGCTAATAATTCAACAATAGGTGTAGGATTTATCATGATACGATGAAAATCACTAACGAGCAATAATAAGTATGATCAGTGCTAAAAATTCACTAAGAGACTAACTAATTAATAAGCTTAACTAGAAGCCTTTGCGAAGAGAAAACTATATTATGGCCCCAAAACTGGCAGTAACTAGTGTAAATGTAAACGGTTACTTCCACCTCTGAGCAGGACTCACCTGTTGGATGGAGAATGGAGACTGCAACACCCTCTTCTGAGCCAAGAAGTGAGTGCACGTTTATGCGGTAGAGAGTCTGTGGCTCCAGCTCAGTGAAGCAGTGACTGCTGCTGGACTCATCCACGATTTCCTCCTTTGTCTGTTTGTCTATAAACAAGTAATACGAGTTCCAAAACATTACCTAACTCAGAATATAACAGAGCCATAATTTCTCAGACAGATCTACGATGGATCACCTTTCACTGACTGGATGACGATTTTGTATCCATCCACAGCAGACACAGGTCTCCAGGACACACAGATGCTGGAGTGATCTGACCTGACCACGCTGACACTGCTGACACGCAGACTGGCTACAGAAGTGACAGAAAGTTCATTAGACTTTACAAGGCTCCCTTTGGAACAGCAGAAGATGAGCATTACATTTGTACACATTCAGAAGACTAACCCTAACCCTTAAGGTCAGCAAAAAGAAATATATGACATTGATATAATTTGATGTTTTTGTACGCCCAGGTTAGATTTTCAAACTGGTCTATGATCTTCCTGTGTGTGAACTCACTGGTTTTTCCCTGAGCTGAGCCGCTGCCTCCTTCTCTGTTGCGATATTCAGCAGTGACCATGATACTGTAACGTGTGTCTGGCTGCAATGACTCCAGCACCACCCGCTTTTCAGTTCCTGGGACCAAAACCTGTAGACAACAAACCTGCCTTTAAGAATCAACTTTAAAGTAGAAGTACCATTTGTTTCAACAGTGAAAGTTTGAAGTTAGTGAGAAACACATATGATCTCATGAAATACATCAGAAGAGAGAAACTGGGGAGGTTGATGTAACAGCTCACTCACTGTTCTGTCCTGAGTTTCAGCTCCAGTCAGTGCAGTGTAGGAAACTCGATACTGGAGGACATGAGCGTTGGGAGGAGTCCAGCTGACCACCATGCTGACTGCAGTCTCCTCAGACACTGAGACACCAGTGGGGCCTCCTCCTGACACTGCACAGTCAAACACAGCACAAAAAAGAAGCTGTGACATTTAACCTAACACAATGACATTCAGATCAGCCTTGAGAGCCTAATAAATCCTTCTGATGGCCAAAAGGACACCATGACATAAGATTCATGTTGAGTAGCGTTCCACTTCTGTAAGTTCAGATGCTGTGGGGTTGCGGTTGTTCCTTCAGTGTATCATAGATTTGTTTAAGGCACAAAATAAATCTACTCAGATAATGATCTTCCAGTCCCTTGAGGAGCCAGGAGCATAACGCACATCAGTGCATCCTCTTTGAATATATCTTCTTTGGTGATTTGAATCTCTAGATGCTCCTAAAAGACTGTTCAGGATCTACAGGGAGCTACAATTCTCTATGTGTTTTACATAAAAGAATAAGAGGACACACATTTTCCTTTAATTCTATGTCTTTTGCTGTTGGAGTGCTGTTTGGCTATGGTTTAAAGTGAAAGTCTTTTTGGAGTAGACACTGACAGTGTTTATTAATATTTGATATTGTTTCTTGCAGTAACTCCAGCAGTTGCTGTTGTGATAAATAGTAAATGATCTATTGACTACAGAAGGGACAAACATTGGTTTTTGTATATCTACTGGCAAGCTCCAACCACATGACTCGTTCATAAGGTTTACTCACACTCAAAGACCCTTGAGTCTACACTAAACTCAGAAAATCAGCATTTTCCTTTGATGCCACACACAACTTTTCTCTTCCTTACAGCACTTAAAAGCTTGTTAACTGATCACTGTTCTTCTCATTGTAACTATTTAAATTGATTCCTTTGCTTTTGTAATTGATTTTTGCTGTTGGTTGTTATTGTTTATGTGAAACTTTATGTGATGCAGATCATTCTTTTGAGTGATCAACAAAAGAAATATCTTTTCTAAGTCTAAAATGTATAAAATATCAGAAATAAAAAATAAATAAAAGCATGTTTTTGAATATCTAGAAGTCATATTTAAAAGTTATCAATAAATAAATAAAAAGTCAAAGGTAGCTGAAAAGAGTAACAGTATATAATACACTTCACTCTTCATTTGTCAGACTTCTATTCTTCCTGAGCTTTAAGTGCTATCCTCAACAAATCCAGCAGAGGCCCTCAGACTTTCAGTCTCCTAACTGCTCCATCATCCATCAGCAAAGATCCGTCTCATCACTCCTCTGCACTCTACTCTACTCTACTCTCTACTCAGTCTCCCCTGCTTAAATCATTTCATGCTAATTTTCGCTCTATTTGCAGATGTAACTGTAAAAATTATTTTCTCGAAACGACGCAGATATTTTAAAAACAGCCACTGCCTGAACATATTCTCATGAAAGATAGAGAAAAAAAAATTTAGTACAACATAGACTTTAAAAGAGTATTGCACTTAAAATGTCCAATGGGAGACAAACTTTGAGGCAAAATTCAGCCAAAAAAACTACCCAGCATTTTTCATTCTTTCAGTGGTGCTTTTTACTTTCTTTTTCAGCCGCAGTGAAAACTTGTTCATAGATAATATCCAAGTCACCCAGCTTTCTTATCTCGTGTACTGTAAGGTTTTCTCTGTTAAAAACTCTACTAATCATGTCAAGCTCATAGCTTTTGACAGAATCAACAACTTTCTGAGCAGGATTGGATTCATAACTGTGTTGTATGTAAATAAAAAGAGTTCCACTTACAGGTGCTATACCGTATAGCCACTGCTTCACTCTGAGCTCCATCACCGTACAACGCAGACAGAGAGATCTGATACTCTTTATCGTCCTCCACCTCCTCAAGAATCACCCCTTCACTCTCACCACTCACTTTCAGCTGAAACAAGAAGATAAAGAAAAGTTAAACATCCCCATTCCCTCCATTTCTAAGTTACTCTGACACATTTTAAAAACCCTCTATCTATTTATTTCATTCATCCCACCTGCCTAAGGTCCCCACTATTGAGAGAAATCCACTTGATGAGGTAAGAGACGACATCGTCCGCTGCAGGCTCCCAGCGCACCGTAATTTCACTGCCTGAGAAATTTGTCACCCTCAGGTCTGAAGGGGCGGGCACCTTCACTGGGAAAAAAGTACATGTTTATAAGAAAAAAGTGAGACCCCTCATTTTTATTACACAAGAAACCTTCTTGATGAGTTTCAGTAATATTTAACATGCCTTTAAAAATAGTTGAGAAATATATCTGACTTACGTGTGGTGATGTTACTGGTGAGTGCTGCAGACAAACTTTGTTGGTAGAGAGACTGGACTGTGACTAGATACCTAGAGAGAGAGGAGAGGTTCTGCACCAGCACTGAGTTCAGCCCAGTCACCTCTACCTGGAAGGAGAACGAGTATGTATGGTTGAGCATAATTTAGTGATCTCAAAATAAGAGATGGAAACATTAGACATTTTGCACTGTGGTCAAGTTTTACAAATGCAACACTTGCATCGATGAAAAAAAACCAACTGTGAACACGAAGAACACAGAGACTTAATTAAATGAGACACTATGCATTAGTGTGTATTTGACGGTACATCCCAACCTTTTATGACATCAGGTCAGGCTGGGGAACATATTTGTAACTTTTGATAACATGTAGTGACTTGCTTGGTCTCAGGCTGTTATGAAGAGCCTTCATAATGTGTCAGTATATTCTTTACCTTCTGGCTCCAGTTTTTGATTAGAGGTTTCATTTGCTGTTGTCACAATAAATGCTGCATTGCAATAATTCCAGTGGTTTTATTTTTAACGATTCCAAAACTGTGAGCTCAGTACAGAGTGTACAGAGATTTTAAATGTACTTTTAGTCATTTTAAACTGAACACCACCTAAAAAACTTTGTTTCTAAAGGACTTTGTAAACAGTTTTTATATTGTTTGTCAAATAAAAGTTTTAAGCTATTCATCATAATAATGAAACATAGGGCTTTTTACCAACACTAGTTGTGTGAGCATCAAAACAAAAGGAGAAGCAATATTTACTGTTATTTGAACAGACACATGATTCTGTTCTGTTACGAAAGTAGTATAAAACTGTAGTATACACAGTTTTAGTTTTTCTGAACCCTCAGGTGGACTGCTACTGCTCTCATTTATTTTGTCATCCCCCCACCCCTGTTTTAAAATCACAGTATGACAACATTTTCTATTTGATGCTATTAGGAAAACTTAAACCTGATGCTTTTTGTTATCAGGTCACTTTAAATCCATAAGAGTTCATAGTGAAACATCGAGAGTATATTATTGGTTTAAAGTTTAAACTCATATTTCGATCAAAATTCATTTGTAGGTTTTCCTCAAAATGTGCCATAAGTAAAAACTAAAGGAATGGATGTTACGGCCTGCAAGGATCTGGTTTCTTTCAATACGATTGGCTACATGTTTGAAAAATAACTAACAGTTTCTCTTATTTAAAGCCAGCCAAGAATGGATTGAAATAATTTAATATATGAAGGTTGTATCTCTACATAAGTAAGGACAGAAAAGTTAGAAAAGTAGTTTTGCACACCTGCTTGACATCGCTGCCATGGTTGGTGCTGTAGGTGATTCTATGACCAGGGATGTCCACAGTCCCCGGGACCCAGCTCACCCTCATCATGCTGTGGGAAACCATTGGAAACTGAACACTCACTGGGGCTGGAAGAGGGACTGGAGGCAGGGATAAAGTCAGTCAATTAAAAAGGGGGGGAAGAAGAACATGAAGGCGATGAAAAAAAGGGGAATCAAGAGTAAAAAGATTAAATGCTCTTGATAAGCTGGAAAGATGACAGTGACTCGGTTTGTCTTACAAGTGGTAGCGACCGCAGTGACGGGATCACTTGGATCTTCATCATAGAGGGCATAAAGGGTGACGGAGTAATCTGTCGCTGGTAGTAATCCTGCCAGCTCCACTGATGTTTGGTCTGCACTGAATTTCTCCTGCAGCAGAAACAAAATGCAGAGCAAGGAGTTGGAAGTTGGATCATGAGTGTTTTAAAACAACGATTCAATAGAAGATTTTAATATTTCATTCTTTCAAATTAAAAGAAAAAAAAATCAAATATAGCATAGGTGTAAGACTACAATGTCAGGGTGAAAAAATAAGAGGGATGGCACTCATATGCTATTGCTGCATTGAAATGAATATTTCTCAATTTCTCTATTTGCTGAATGAAGACAAGTTTTTGCGTATTCTGTGATTTGAAAGGCTCTCGTTTGTCTTTTGTTGTGAGTTGTCAGATGCCTCCTTTCCTGCAGCTGACGTCTTTTTCTGTCTGACATGACCTGTTTTATGCTGTTTTTAATATACGCTGAGATTCATGAATCACATTTGTGTATTACATACATGAAGTATCTGACATCATCCCTTTTTCTCCTCTCAACGTACACAGAACACAGACTAAAAGAGATCTAGGTCTCACCTCCTTGGCGTCATCAGGCTCTCCGTGGTTGAGCGCTGAGTAAAGGATCATGTACTGTGTTGCACCAGGAGCTGCATCCCAACTCACTCGCAAATTGCTGTAAGAGGATGGAGTCACCTCCAGGTTGGTGGGCATGCCCAGGGGCACTGAAAGAGCAGAGAGAGACCAAAGGAAGAAGCAGAGAAACTTAAGAAAATGATGCAAACTGATCCCTTCAAGATACATTTTGGGAGTGATCAATGTATTTTAAGTTGCACTGAGATTAAACGAAATGTATGAGACAAGTGAATGTCCAACAGATAAATAAATAAATCCCTTTTTACAGAGATGAGCAGTGATGTTTTCTTACATGTGGTGACCGTTCCTCTGAGTGCCAGGCCAACATTATCCTCATACACAGGAAAGATGGACACGTGGTACAGAGTCTGAGAGGAGAGGTCTTTGAGCAGCACAGTGGACTCAGAGCCAGCCAGTACCACCTAGAGAAACAAGCAGTCACGCAACATTATGCACTTGCACTCAAATGTTGTAATCTTGCATGTTACACTGAAATCAAAGGGATTACTTTCAAATACTTTATTTTACTAAAGATTTTTTGGTTGATTAAAAGATTCAAGATTCAAGATAGTCTTATTGTCAATTTCTGCTACATGTGAGACACATACAGAGGATTGAAGTTGCGATACTCAAGGGCCCAAGGTGCTGCAATACAAATTAAGTATAAAATACACAAAAGTATAAAAAAAAATCAGGGCTACATAAAGGTAGTAATATACGAAGTAAAAGTACATATTGAATTTTAAAATGTTAAAAAAAGAGAGAAGTCAGAAGTTATTTAGCTTCTATGATACCAAGATTTCCTGCCTGTTTCACTTCATTTGTCTCTGTTTTCCAGTTTGCACATACTTTTATAAAGAACACTCTTTTCAGGCTTAATCAACTTATCCCTAAAGGAATTTGACAATATAATGTAGAATATTGTCATATGAGAGCTATCGGGCTCTGGGATTTAAAACCCTACATGCATCCTGCCTTTTTATTACACTCCACATTGATTATTTTCCTACTCCAATAGGACAAAAGAACACTTCAGATACCAAAATCCGATCTCACGCCAACAGATCTAATCTTTTGTATACTTTTGTGTTTGATCTATGAAGCAGTGATTCCCAGCTTGTGACCTGCGGCCTCATAGTGGGCTGTGACTGTATGGCGTGTGGGGATTGTGATTATGTTAATACAAGAAAATACAGAATTATTTTTGAAATGTTGAAACCCAGTTATGTTTAAAATGATACTAGGGATGTTGGAATATTATTTTCATTGCTTTGTTTTGTTTTTACACCAGGTAGTAGATGTGGAAAAACCTTGAAAACTGCAATACTGAAGGTGTCGCAAAGTGTTACAGGTATTATGTTCCCATCTGTGGAGCTTCCAAAATGTTTCGCCTGTATCCAGCTCAGTCCTTTTTATTCAGTCTTCAATTTAAAAAAATGCTCTGAGAAAGCCTCTGTTTTCATGGGGCTAGAGGTGGGATGCAAATGTTTTTGAGACTTAAAGACGGGCCCTGGGTTGGAGGTTGGGAACCACTGTTGTAACGAGATGAGGCCCATATAAAAGTGCTTATGTTAAGACCTAATATGATAATATTTCATTCAGGGCTCAGTGTTTCTGACCTCCTGTGGATTCTGCCCCTCAGCGCTGTGGTAAACCACTCTGTACTGTTGGACTGGCTTCGCAGGGTTGGTCCAGTGAAGCTTCACTTCCCGGGAGCCCAGTTCAGAAAACCTGAGATCTGCAGGACTTGGGTATACCAGGGCAGGGTCTTCTGTGGGTGCAGGCTCCATTCCTTAAGAAAGAGCAGCCTGGAATCAGCACATTATATCTCAACAACACAGATCTTCAGATAATAGACAAACAGGTTACGTTTTGAGATTCCACGATCCTCGATCCTTCCACACAGAATGTGAACTAGACGAGCCACCAGTTTACTGAGCAGAGGGAAGTCATTCACGTTGTAGACATTGAGATCCACCGGTTCTGATGCCACTTGTCTCAACTCAGCTTCATCAGCATTCTTTACACCTGAACAACACAGATTTATGAGATCATTTAACTCACAGAACACCAAAGGCAATACCAAGAAGTAAAAATACCATGAAACATGTCAGAAACTGTGTTGTATTATGTCAACAAAACCACATGAAATTATGATTCATTAGTCTCTTTCCAATGCCTAAAGGCTAGATCAACAAAAATAAACCACATGGCGCCGGTTTGGCATAGTGGTTAAAGAGCGCACCCTGTGTGTAGAGGCTTTAGTCCTCAAAGTGGGCGGTTTGATACCTCTATGCATCTCTTTACCTCACATCATCCCCAACCGGCTCTCGTTATCTCAATAAAGGGACATGAGCCCAAAAAAGTTAACCTAAAAATCAGATCTGTCTACAGTCCAGTGTGTATGGAAGCACGTGGCAGGGCACCTGCAGGTTTGGGCAAGTCAAGTTTAAGACTTTTGAAGACCTTTTTAATGCCGCCATGAATGAATTTTGAGAACAAAAACACTATAAATAGATGGTTGGGGGATCCTGCTGTATTACAACCCAATCATAGCATGTGTATCACTCAATGAGACCCATTCATGTTTACTTTTTTGTCTGTTTATTGAACATAAAGTGATCTTCAGGGCTCTCTGGTTCAATATCTAAATGTAAAAGTACAAACAGTGGCCCATAGTCACAGACTGCATAGCTAGGATGCAGATAATTTATACCAGCAGCTTGTAAGACAGTTGCCACTCCACATCTCCTTCTCAAAAAGTCCCACGAGAAAAGAAAAACAAAGAAACATAAAAAAAATCCAGCCCTAGTAAATTTAAGATCTTTGAGTAATTTATTTAAGACCAGGACAGAACAGTTTAGTGAATTAAAAGTTTTTAAGGCCTTAGTTTTAGATACATGAATTTAAGACTTCTTAAGGAACCCTGCGTGGGTTGGTAGTGATGTAAATAAAGACAACATGAGCCTGAGGAAACCAATGGAACATAACTTTTAAGTGTTTTCTTCAGTCTCACCCACAGCGATGATCTCAACACCAACACTTTTCAGCCTGTTTGCTGCTGCAATGGCATCATCCTGGGATTTCCCATCCGTCAGCAGGACCAGAAAAAACGGTACGTCGGCCCTGGCGCCTGCCTCTGGCTTCATGTTCTCCTCCATGACATGTAGCAGTGCCTGACCTGGACATACGGTGCATATATACCACTGTGCATGCATTGTGTGTATTACTTGCATATAGTCAAGTGAAAGACATCAGGGCGTCTTAGAGGCACCAATCGTGATGTGTTTTTACCCGTGAATGTGTTTCCTCCCTTGTATCTGAAATTCCTCACTGCCTCTAACAGCTGGTCTTTAGTGGTGAAGTTGTTGAGCTGCCACTCTGTGCGAGGGTCTCCACTGTACTGGGTCAGACCTGGGGGAGAAACCACAAAGTTTTACAAGATTTTAATTCAGTCTTAAGTGAAAGTCTTTTTGTACGTTGAGGCTGGTTTTGAAAGCTTTTCTTTTAATGTATATAATTTCATCCGCATCTGGTTTCACTTGGCATACCAGAAGTTATTGGAACAGCTTTGGAAGACAGCAAAGTGACTGTTCCAGATCCTCTTTTGACAAAAGCAAAATGATCATTTCCTAACCGCAAAATGATACAGATTCACAGCAATCCCTTATGACCAATTCAATCCCTTAAAGAATACATCCAGTGAGATAAGTGACAGGTCATCTTGTAAGTTTGATAAAAGGGTGGTTGCTATCTACTGACAACATTGCTTTGGAATAATAAGTTGCATAATGGTGATTAAAATAATATGATGGAAAAAAATGAAACTTTTTACTAAATGGAAACTAGGACAGTAGCAAAATCGACAATAAAACAGGTGGTATTTTACTGAGAGGTGTCAAGGCGTCTGTTTTGTGTTATGGAGAGGGGCTGTTAACAAGTTAGTACCAGAAAATTTCCCAGGCTCTTAAAATGGTTGTCAGGTAGCAAGAAGGGTGTGGCCACACACACACCACTGCTGTGATAACAAAGATGACTCTAGAAAAGTATCAGGTTATGGCTGCGTGTGTTCCTCAATAATTTAAAGGTATATTTTTTATCAAAAGTTACTCACTGAAGGGGCCAATCAGCAGAAGATGCTGTAAAGTTTGGTGGATAGGACCCACTTTTCATACTTTTTTTGTCATGTAATAGGTGGGCTGCATCCTGTACACCTGTTCTGGTGGCCTGTACACCAGTATGAGATGCAGAAAGTCGGCATTTATTGTACAACATCGGCCAACTTCATTTGAGATTGAGTATTTTTGCAAGCTTTTAGCCATTACTAGTGTTTTCTCTTGATTCTGATAACCTGTCTTTCCTTCTCTGCCTCTGCGAGCCCCCGTGTCACTGCCACTCCCACTCTCTGGGTTAATTCATCTCACGGACTCTTGACTCATTCACATCCCCGACTCTGAGTTCATTTTTCATCACTCATCATTAAAATAAAACCACTTCAACTGCCTCCTCTTCCTCTGCCTACATTTGAGTCCTCCTCCATTCAACTAGTTTTACTCACGTAACGAATCCCCTATTTAAAAAAAACCCCAATGCTTTGAACACAAGAAGCTGTCAATGATGGTGGGTGTCATGAGTCTTGGCAAATTGGTCTTTGGCAGTGGGTCAGTTTGTATCTCACGACTATCACTGATACCACAGCTCAAGTATTGTACAGGCAGCCGGCAGGGTGACAATCACAGATAACACTGGAAAGTTCCACATTTGTGTGGAAACAGTGCAATAGAGGTCTTTGAAACCTTATCCCCATGACACAGTCCATGCCTGATATACCAATTTCTAACCCATATTTTATTGTAATTACTGTATATTTTGTCATAATAAAAAGCAAAGTTCACTCTCACCATTTTGCATTTCTGCTACATCAACCATAATGTTGCAATTTCTTTCTTCTTCTAACCCCACTCACACAGTTTAGTCTTTGTTACCTTGCTTGCTGTTTTATTTATTTCTTGTTGCGTATTTATACCTTTTAATCCCATTGGAAATTGTCCTTCCGTGTTTTGAAAGGCTCTTTAAAATAAAGAATATCATTATCATTATTGTGTTTAATTCAAACGAGAAAAGGAAAATCCCCTTCTGTAGCAGTGTGTTGACAAAAATCTGACCCTTATCCTCACCAATCTGAATGTTGTTTGGTCCAATGTGGAAAGGTGTCATCAGACCCTCCAAGAAGTCTCTGACTCGTCTAAAGTTTGTGCGTCCGATGCTCCAGGAACCATCCACTAACAACATGATGTCTGCTGCTGCAGCGCTGTCACACTCAAACGGTTTCCTTGGAGAATTTCCTTCAAGATAACACAAAGCAAAGAGTCATTTGAGAATTAGAATTGGGCACATTTCCTGTCATTTTTAGATCAATTCACACACAAAGTTTTAGGGGAGGAAACAGATGACTAAATGCATGAAGGATGAAAAAGGAGGAGCTGGTGTTAAAAGTTAAGTGTCTTAATATTGAGTACATGTGTTGACATGGTGCAGGCATGAAGAGGAGGGAGTTTTATAGCATGTGAGTGTCTGTATGTTCCCTTGGACGATGAGAGAGGTAGAGGACACATGCAGCCCTGCAGCTGAACAGGACGGCCTGTCATTATGTTTCCTCTACCTGTCCCTCCCCTCTACAAACACTGTCATCACCTTTCCAACCAGCACTTACTGCTCTCAGCTCCTGTTCCTAACTTTCAAGAAGAGGAAACAGTGATGACCAGATGCTCTGATAGAAAGCTAAATGTACCAAAGGAAGCTATGATTATCACTACTATCATGTTTGTTTCTCTGATAAAACAAAGGTCACCAAAGGAAGCATTGTGAATCACATTTTAAGTGATGTTTTGTTACCCGTCACCGGTTGAGTAGGAAAAGGTATCTTCCGGGGTTTCTCCTCTGCTGCTTTGCCCTGTGTCGTCCCTTGCTCCTCCTTTTTCTCCATCTTTGAGCGATCTCTGTCTTTCTCCTTCTTCTTTTTCCTCTTCTCTTTGGTGGTTTTCTCTGCAGTCTCATCGGGGGGAGAGGGAGTTTCTAAAGATGGGGGCTCTGGAGAAAAGAGTGTATGTGGAAAACGTAAGTGAGGGTTAAACAAGATAAGCCAAGATTGTTTTGTGGACAAGTTGAGGCTGAAAATGACAGTAGAGCCACTGTTAACATTATGTGTGACATCAAACCAAAGAGAGAACTGAGAGAGACACTACTTTACTATTATTAACACCTTCACACAAGGCTTCATCCCCACCTTTCCTCCATCTCGTTCCAACTGTAACTTCCTGATCCACACCTACTGTAGCTGAGCTGTCATTACAGCGTGTGTATTTGTCTCATCGCACTTTGATGTAGGGCTCCATAAATACAGTATATTAAACGTATTATGCTTGTGTGGTCTTGTTTGATTTTAAGCGTGTTTTTTTGCTGTGCCCTCTTTCTGTCACACACTGTTACACTGACAGACCAAGAAAGACCAAAGCAGAGAAATCAACTTTTAATGGAAAGGATACGTAAAAGTGCCCTGGAAAGTTCCGTTTTAGATTGATTTATATCTTAAACGTATGTTCAAACAGAAGGGAAATCTGTAGGAAACAGCTCTGGACTGGGACGGTTTATAGCATAATTCAAGAATGATCAAAGCATCTAGTCTCAACAGTCAGGCACACTCCTTATCTGCCACACTGAATTACAATTGACTAGATGTAAAACAAAAACTAAATCCCCACTGGACTCAAACAAACAGGCATCCTTCATTACCCAAGACTACAGCTGTATTCGCTATACAGAAGAAAACATAATAATTTCAAGTCTTAATGTATGAATATTGCTGTAGCTGTAGTCAAGTTTCAGACTGTACAGAACTCAACATCGAGCCTTCTGATAAAAGTCATCTTTGCTTTCTGCCTTGTATTGACTTGTTTTTTAACAACAACTACAGGATGTGTGGATGAATATAACAGAGAAAGTGACAGCCAACTCAGGAGGCCTATCTTGCTATTAAGCATGGGGACAGATTTGTGAGGAAGCAAAAGCTCAAATCCATCAAAACATTGAAATCTCTACACGATTAAAGGGATGACATGCATGGGAAAATGCAGTGAGGGGAAGCTTTTCTTTCCCTCCAACAGTTATTATATGAACGCTGATTACTGGTAATTCAAGAAGTGAATGTTATGCAAGCCTTTAAATAAAGTCTTGGGGATAATATCAGTTTACTCAGTTATGCAGACTGTGCTTCTTCGGTCTGAATGAGCCAAGTAAAACAAACGTCTTAAGGTGTCATTTTTGAATCCTGTAGAGATCGCCCCCATTCATTTACAGATAACTATAACTATTATCATTCTTACTCTTTTGGTTTCTTTTTCAATAGACAAAATAACAAGTTACATGTAGGGATGTTAGATAGTATCAGTCCAACAATATTATCTGCCTATATAGGGTTGAAATTATAATACTGGGGATTATTGGGATTAGGATTTTAATAACCAGTGTCAGTTCTTCAGACTTAAGCATTCCTGAGCCTGCATGAATGCATCATGGGACATTTACAGGCACGCACTTTATGTTCTCGTTAATGACATACGGCACTGTTGCCCACGTCACTAATGAGAACAGACATTGCATACATTGTGATAATGCTGAGGTGCTTGTTTTCATGAAGAACAATCTACCTCTCACATGAGGACATGGGGGGGAAAAAGAAAAAAGCCTCTCTCTTGGGGCTTCATTTGTCACACTCGAAAGGAGGACTATGTTGATCTTTTTGTACATTTTTTGCCTTTCTTGTTTTTACTTGTTACTTTTACTTGTACTCGTTTTTACTGATAGGATAAGGCAGTACTGTATTGGCACTTCTTTCCAAAACTTAAGTTGAAGTTGATCTCTTATTTTACACAGACACTATTAAGCCACATATTAAGACAATAACACTTTACATTTAGAAAGCCATGTTGCATTTATGTATGCATCCAGTGAGGCATCACAATAAAATTAGGCATAATGTATTAATTCTACAATAGGCCATATGTTATGTTATTATCTCACAGTTTTGGTGTAAAAGTCTGCATATATAAGTACGGGGTGATATTAACATCAGTAATTAAGAGTTGGACAATATTGGAAAAATCGGATATGAGAAAAGCAAATATCGAGCGTCCTTAGTTACATGTATTTTCATGATATTTCATTCTATTATACCTACTTTAATGAAACTCCTTTGAGCATAAATTGCACGGCATTTCAGAATTATGAGATGATGTGACATGCCAAACAAGGTTTTCACACCTTAGAAGTCTAATCTAGTTTATTGTTTATCTTGCCAACTACTGCACCATTTTCACAGACTAAGTAAGGAGAAAATAGCCACTTATTTTTCCAATACCAAAGTCATTGTTCTATTATAGGTGCTTAGATTAATTGGTCACTATGTAAGTGTAGTGCCACTTCCTCTGAACCTGCCTCACCTGCAGTAGCAGCAGAGGTGGTGGGATCTGGGTACAGAACTGTGGGCAGACCCAGCAAAGCCTCTGTTGCATCGTCCAGATCTCCTGACCCCGACCCCCCCGGCAGCATCTTCTTCCTCTGATCTCTGGTTCCACTGCGGATCATTTCCTCCTCCCGCAGACTCTCCACTGGAAGAGAAAATAATCAGCTAAGAGAAGGCACATACTTTTGATATATGAACTAGTTATACTGCTCTGAAATCAGTATACATTTGTTTTTACATCTAGCCTTCACTAAGCAACGGAAAATAAACTGAGAGCCAAAATAACCATAAATGAAAACTTTCATTAGCTATTTTGTTGATCTTTTTTTCTTATGGCTGTCACGTCAGGTACTTTAAACTTCTTGTAAACCAGATTTTTTTGGCTGACAGGGTGGTTAGAAGTATGATGAGATAGTCAGTAGAGTGCTGGGTTTTCATTAATAAAAACTTTTTTTTCCATTCCTCAAATCATACAGATCAAACTAATGCTGACTGATAAAGAAGTTTACTGTGGCAGTGAACCAGAAAAGGCTGAACTCAGGATCCCCCAGCACTTTTCAGGTTATCAAGCTCAATTTCCTGGATTTCAGGAAAGTAAGTCGATTATTATGGATGTTTTGTTGGCACAGAATATTAACACACAGTCACGTCGGGTCAAACTGCTGACGCTAACAGCTTTGTAAATTATTGGCTTTCCCCTGCTTCTTGTGTTCAAACACTGCAGGGCAGTCTTGATGCTGATGATGCAAAAGCAAGACTGAACTGTTCATGATCTTGAATAACATCTTGAAGCAAATTCAATTTGAGATCAGAAAGATTAAAGAGGCCTGAGGTGAAGTTAGAGCATGTTTGCTGTTTTGGTATGCTCTACTATTCTCTGGTATGCTTTATCACCTCTCTTTTTAACACTTCCACCATATCCTGTCGATGAAGCACTGTTTTGAGTTAAGAGACAAGGTCAGAAATGGCAAATTGAGGGTGAAATTTGGAAGGAAGTACGAATTGCCTCGACACAGTAACCTACTATCACAAGGACGGTTCAAAAAAAGATCTGGGCCCAGAGGGGGTTAAAGCAGGTGGGAAAGGCAAAGACGCATTAGGAAGGAATTCCCAGACTGCCATCATTCCAGCATGACAGCCGGTGTTGCAAATTTCCAAGTTAACATGCTTTTCACACCTGCCTGGACTTGCTGAACTCGACACAGTAACCTTATAGTACTAACACGGCTTGTGAGGAACTACAGGATGCATGGAGATGTTATATAATTCCATATAACCCCCTGACTAAAACAATAAAAAGCCAAAGGTGACATTTTTTTATTTGGGAGAAGACAAATCTGGGTTGGCATCGTCGATCAACATCATAGGGTTTGACTGAGTGGAAGTGAGAGAAAGATGTCTGAATGAACTTAATATAAATATACGTGCAAAGTGTCGGTCCATACTAAAATGACACTAAACCCAGGTGAAACAAAGCTAAATTGTTCTCTTCCTGCTTCTCTCCTCATAAAAGGCACCTGTGAACTGTACTTTCAGACAAACCAAAACACTCACACAGAGAATCACGGAGCCTTAACTTATTGTGTGGTTTGGCAGAAGTGTCGCCTTTGTGAGGTTCCTTTTACAACCCAGAAACACTCTTAACTCATGTAAGTATATACATAAGTTAAAACCTTAGCTCATTTCCAGCCTGTAATCCTCCTAAAGCAGTCTACCCTATCATTTCAGTTGTAGGTCTGTGTGTGTGTATTTGAGTGCTTGTACATTTACTTGCTCCAATATGGGTGTAGACAGGGAGGAACCAATGAAGAAAATAAGTGTAAGAATGTGAAAAAGGCTTTGTTTCTTATATACTGACTTTAATGTATTGCCAATGAAAGCTCACACTACCCAGTGAGTCAACAACAGCTTACTCTGTCCTTTTATCTCAGCACTCATGGATATATATCATGCTGTGTCACTTGACTTTAAAATCTTTTATGTCCCTAGAGGAAACATAGCTTGTTTTGTGAACATTGTTTGATCTGAACTCAAATAAAAATGATCATTCTGTCTGCATCCATGATTCAATCAATTTGGAGTTAATGCTGACTGAAAGATCAGCATGTTTTGTCATATCAGCTCGTACCAATTTATAGCCTCATATAGGCAGGTTACTCTAAACTACAGCTTTGCTCTGTACTTTTAAAGCCATGAGTCTCAGCTCTTAGCGTGTTAAGATTGTGCTGCTTACTCACCACTTCTCACTCACTTCTTTCATATTTCAGCTCCTAGCCTTCAACTTGACAGTTATTACAATTTACCCTTCGGCTTTTAAGACGTAGATCATAAATCTTACCTTACGTAGCTGGGGGCGAAGCAGTGAATCTGCGCTTAACAATAATACAACACATTTTAATTTGTTGAAAAGCTCAACCTTAGACATCAATGTCAGCTTTTTGATTCATTTGCAGTGAGTTAGACTGCCACTTAGCTGCCTTTGGACCCATTTCTCCCTCTGTCTCCCGTTGTTTCAGCTTCATCCAGATCTAAATTGAATATTTGTATCCTGATAAAATACACCCTCATTTATTGCACTTCCTTACCATAGTTTAAATGTTACCCTCATGTTTTCCCTTTGTGTTTGTATTTCTCTCAGTCCTTCTTAGAAACAAATTTTTCACATATCGTCACCTTCTTAAAATAATTGCCTGATTAATTTTTTTGACTTTTTTTCGCCCAAATCAACTGACAGCGACATGAGGGAATCAGCAATCTTAAAGTTTTTACATCCACCAGAGCATTTTGTAAGTTTCTCATTCCGTTTTTCTGAACTGATTCGGATACTTTACCGATCCCCAGTGACTTTGTCTTTGTTAAAAACGACTAGAAGGGGAAAAGAGATAACAATTTAGATACAAATAAACACATTCATGATGTCTTAAATCTTCTCTCTTTCCTAATTTGTTTGACATAGTTGGTTTTGATTTTTCTGATGTTTTTCTTCCCCTTTTTGGTGATGGTTTTATATAAATAAAGTTATAATTATTATTATGCTGTACAAGAAAAAAAAAGAGGTTCCCCTCCTCGGAAGACCAGCAGCCACCACTGTAATGCAGATAAATATAACTTCTTTGTTCAAAAGAAAAGACACTTAAGATGAGTTACTACAGAAATTCAGAAAAAAAACAGTCAAAAAGGTTTTCAGCAAGCTGAGAGGGACAAATATAGAAGCCCATTTTTGCCACGGAAAAATATAGAAATAAAAAGACTGGATTTGTTGTGGTTTTTTTTCTTTTCTTTTCTTTTTTTTACCCATGTTAAGTCAAAATGTTGAAGTAAAATTCAAATTAATGTCAATCTTTTTTTCTCAAAAATCCCAACTTCTTTTTTTTTAATTAATAATTTATCTCAAATTTTTGACTTGTCATGGAGAAATTTTGACTTCTTTCCTCACGATGTAAATTTTTTAAAATCTTTTTTGACTATTTAAAAAATAATTTCAACTTTGCATCTCAAAGTTTTGACTTTTGTTTCAAAATATAGACTTAAAAGGGGCAAAAGAAATCAACCTAACCCCCACCCCCCAAGTTTTCAATTTTAATTTTCGAACTGGTGGAAATCGACTTCAAAAGACAAAAGTTCAGTACCAGCAAGAATTTCAAACTACTTTCACCCCTGCATACGGCTCAGTTTTTTTGTTTCAGAAACTCGAAAAATACCTTTCAAGAAGGCAATGATATACATCACTGTCTACCTATATCTGCAACTAACACTTCATTCAGAGCACTTGTTTTGTACAAACTGAGTCTTTCTTACCCTATCCTTTAGTCAGGATAGGGTAAGTCCTTTGGCTGTTTTTCTTGACAGTACTTTCTTTAACTAAACTGAAAGTCTGAACAAAGGAGGTGGTACGCTCTGTTTGGGTTCAACTCATTTAAATCTGTCCACCAATCATTTCACGGCTCTAATAAAATCTGTCTCCTTGGTTCACTCCTTTCTCTTCATTGTGCATTATTTTTGTCCTCTATGCTGTGCAACTTACTGGTGAAACGTCTCTTAGCCAGGAGTTTCTCTGAGGTCCCATTCAGCACGAGGACTTGGAGGTTGTATTCCTGGTTGGAGTCCAGTCCCGCCACTGTCGCCCTGCCTCGTGTGGTGGTCAGCATCAGCTCTGGCTGAGGCACATCTGGAAAAGAGGGGAGAGGGTTGATAAGTGCTTACTTTTTAAAGTTTAGTTTTGTACATCACTTGAGATCTTTGCCAAACAAAACTGGAAGAGCATACTGGCAGGGGGAACACTGAGCAACCAATGGAGAAGCTGCTATTTAGTCCCATAAAGATCCCAGTAAAAATACCTGATCAGAGGAAAATTGCTTGAAGGAAGTTCCTAGCCATTTTAAAACACTTATGATAATAAAAAAAATCTCCCAAAATACTCTTGTCGTGGTACAGCAAAGGAACTCATATGGCATGACCATGGCTATTCATCTGATTAAACAAAGAGTTTGCCACATTTATGGCCACAACAAATGTACCTACACAATCATTACTCCAAAAATTAATGTCAGGGATATTTTTTGCTAAATCAAACGTCCAATTTACGTATGAACACATAAAGGTATCACACAGATGTTTGTTGTGACCGTAGGCCGTCAAGATTTGCTCGTTTTTATTCAAGTTTTATCATAATAAAAAGTAACACCAGCATACACTTGCCTGGATGAGCTCAAACAAGACATCTTCAACTCAGCATACTTATAAAACCATCATGCACATAAAACATAATAACATATATACAACAACATTAAATACAAGCTTTCCAATATCAAACAGTTCAAATGACACTGAACAACTAATCAACAAAACCCTCTAAGCTTTAAATAGAGCTTTTTCCATTCAGGACACAAACAGCCTCAGGGAGTGTACTCCTCTTACCTCCACCTAAGTGAGGACCCCCACCCCCCCACCTCTAGATCAGATCCTACACTTCCAGCCTCACGTTGGACTGAATTCTTCCTCTGAGCCCCCCTTTGTCTGTCTTTTCAACAAGCCTGGGCTTAGCTGCACATTGTGGAATGGGCGATAAGAAGTTGACAGAGAAAACAATGTTATGGAAGAAGAAAGAGAGAGAGACAGGAAGAATCAGAGATGAAGAGGAGGGGGCTGCTGTCTTATCTAAACCATCGCCTGTGGAGAAGAGGAGCTGACACATTCATGGCTGTCTGGATTACACTGAGATAAAAAGTCTTCTTAAGGGGAGTGGGAACTGAGGCCTGTGCCTCAGACACACGTTTTGTCACATCCTTTTTCTTGTGCAATCTTCAAACAAAAATGCAGCTCTCTCACAGCCTCTTGCTTCTGTAAAATACTCGCTCTAACATTTGTCTGTTTTCATTGTGAAACTTGCTTCTGCTTATGAAAGCATTCATAATACCAAAATCAAATATTCTGAGGACTACTTAAACCCTCACCATGGACTGTTTTTGGAGCATAAAATTATGATTTAAGTTCACAAACAGGCATTTGCTTTATTACTGTCTGTTGCAGCATCACACAGATTGTTGCCAAAGAGGGGTTCAATGTCAAAGACACTTTCAGGGTTCTTTTATTGGTTTTTAAACATCTTAATGGTCGTGCACCCTCTTATTCATTTGATTTGCTCTCATCACATGTGCCCATAAGAGCCCTCAGGTACTTTTTCATTCATTTAACAAGTTCTGATACTAAAGGTAGGGTCTGATGGAATTTTTGTTACTGTGTGTAAACAAAACATCCAAACTGAGCTCCTCTATCATGGCTCAGTGCCATCAGTAGCTCATGCCCACTGCCTCAAACCATTACTTGAACAGTCACCAACCCATCAATCACCTGCAGCATCACTTTTCTATGTGGAAGAGACTCAAGAGCCATACACCTGAGGTAAATGCACACCTGCAAGTAAATGAGGTTTCCTGCAAATATTGCATCATTCTTTCTTTGCGTGTTACAGCCACTATCATTGCAGATTGGGATAGCTTCTTCCACTTGCTACATCAACACACAAAGTCACTTGAGTGCTGGGTGAGCTGTGGATGGATGGGGGTCACCATGCCAACTCTCCGCCCAGAAACGTCCCGTTTCAGCAAAAACTTCAACATACAGGCAGAGGAGGAGGTTGGGGTAGAAACAGACACAGATACATGTGTATGGAGGCCAATAGATGACTATTGAGCTGGATTATTCCTGTAAAAGTTGATATTTTATATTTTAGGAAAATCCTGCAGACCCTACCCTAAATCTAATTGAAGTAACACAATTTCATTGATTTATACATTACCTTTGTTTTCATAGTTGCTTTTCTTTTTCTTTTTTATCTAAGCTATTTCTCTTCCTTATTTTAGCAGTTGTTGAATATCGTACTTTTGAACTCTAGCATAGTTTGTTTCCTCTGTTGCTGTTTTAGCCCTTTTAGTAAGTTATTGTCTTATTCATTTTTTGAACTTGGTTGTTTTATTTTGTCATCTTGAATTCTATTTCATTCCTCATCAAGATCTCCTGATAATGTTCCCTCAGTTTGCAAACCAGCAGGGGGGGGGTTACTTTTTATTTGATTCTTATCATTTAATCTGTTTGTTAAGCATTTTTTGCTCAACCTTTATGTGCTCTTTAAATAAAATGTGGGTGATTGATGGGTTAAATTTGTTCAGTTTTGGGTTTTTTTTCACTTGAAGGACTCAGACAGAGACTCACATCAAATGGTGATGGGTGAAACATCGTGCAATCTCAATTAAAAGAAATAAATTGTTGAAATATTTCACTATGTGTATTTAATCTATATAATGCATGAGTTTCACTTATTGAACTGAACAACTGCAACAAAATTAACTTTCAACCATATTCTAATAAACTGATCACACCACAGGTTGAGAATGTATTTTTGACTTGTATCCCTCTAGAAAAAAAAAAGCATATAGGAAAAAAAAAAGGATTGCTTGAGATGCTTCACAACAGCCAAAGAGTCTCACCTGAGATGGGTCTGACTCGGACCTTGTAGCCCTGAACAGGTCCCTCAGCCTCCTTCCATTTCATCTGCAGTCTGTCCTCAGACAGGACTGTCAGCTTGAGACGACCTACACAGAGACAGAGACAGGATAGGGACAATAAAACATCAGGTTTCATCATGTATGTTTGTCTGGATGAAGATCTGGGTCAGGAGAGAGGCAGAGAGCAGGACAATTCGAGACATTTCTCAGATCAAAGAAACAATCTGTGCTTTCTTCTATCCTCTCGTTCTCCTCCAAGGCGGCCTCTCCCCTCTCACTTCCTCCTCCTTAAATCAAACCCATCTCTTGTTTTCAGCATCATCTCCATAATTTCCAGCAGGGGTTTCCCAACAAGCAGCGTCTTTCATATTTCCATCCACCCACCCTCCGTCCATCCCTCTCTCCAGCTGCCCCCTCGTCCATCAAAGCATGCCCTGTCCTCTCGTCTGCTATAGAAACAGGAACAGGACGCTTGTAAGAGACTACAGGGTCAAAGGTCATGTCAAAGGATCGTGGCAGAGTTACAGTGTGGCAGGGTTACAGATGGAGAGGAAGATGGGTCAGAGGCAAAGAAGACAGAGGAGTATAAACAGGAATCACAGAAGGTTGTCTTCATTGCTTCTTTTCAGTGTATGACCCTCAATAGAGTGTGTGTATGTGTGTGTGGGTGTTCCTGTGTATTTGGGCAAGAGGCCCATGTGGGGTCCCCTCCTCGGTGCCTGGCAGAGGATCACAAAGGGTCTGAGGGGATTTAGAGTGACTGGGGTCAAGGTTGAACAGACCCCCTGACATAAATAGCTGATTATGGCCGTCATTTTTCAGCTCAGCACTAATATGATAAAGACCCTCGGATTCACATCCTTAATTCACACACTGCAAACACAGCGGTACTTAAGCTTTTTTTTCTGCAACCAATTCCTAATATGAAAGAATCAACACAAATCAAGAATATCAACGTCCTGCCGAAAGAACTCAGCAGACAAAAACACAGAAACGGTCAGTGTGATTGGGACTGTTACTTCTAAAGGACCTTTAACAGTTGCAGTGATAGATGTAGCTGTCTGTGCATCATTTTTAGGAGCAACTGAAATCATCATTTTCAAATGTTTAAAAATCTTAAGAGCTCAAAGTCAATTTCCTCAATTTTTGATGACATCTATTTCAGCAAAGTATTTCAGAAACTTTCTTCAATGACCCTTAGAGTAAATTATTTTGAAAATAACTTCATTTAATGCACATAGCAGTGGATTCAGATTTGATATATGACAGACACATTTTTCCAGATCAGGGGACTCAAATAGGTAGCTCACAGGCCCTCAATAAGTGGCTTACCAAGCAATTGAAAAATGTAAAAAAAAAAAAAAAATAATAGAATAAGGAAGAAAATACAACGAATCAATGCAAACTCCATCTACTTACAACAACTCTATATCTATCAAACTACCCAACACCCATTCCACAAAGAATATCAGTCAATCATGTTCACATTCATGACTCCATCACCTGTCCTCATGAGCAGTAGCTGGTGTGTGGACCCAAAAGTCAGCGGCTGTTTTCTATTTTCATTGCGTGTGTGGAAATGCTCTTACTTTCACTGTTGAATATACTCCTGAGTTCTTCTGTTATTTTCTTTTTTTTTTAAATCGATTTGGCCAAAGATTCAAGTGGTCAGCAATCACCATCATTCAGGATTTTTATGACCAAGTTTCTTCCTGCCAGCTGATGGTTCCCCACCATCCTTCCAGTTTTGACTAATGAGTTGGACAGTTCTTAACCCAATTTTGTGAATTTCTGCAATCTCCATAGATGTTTTCTCTGCTTGATGCCAATGATTTGACCCTTCTTAAACAGACTAACATTGTTTCCATGACCACAGGATGTGTCTTTCTCCATGGTTGTTTAGGAAATGAGAGGTTGCTCATTACATCAGCTGGGGTTAAATAACTTGTTGCCAGCTGAAAGATAATCACCCATGTAGTAACTATCCAATAGGAGGCTTGTACCTATTGGCTTGGATTAATTCATGTGGTGACCTTTTTTTTGGCCATGCAGTGTATCTAGCTGTGTAGGTGACGTGTTCTCATTGAATATGAACTCAAAAGATGCAGTACCTTGTCCATGGACCCCTGTAGACAGCAGCAACAGGACACTGAGTGTGATCCACAGCATTAGCTGAAAAGATGACGGTGATAATGATGTAGGGTAAGGAGACATCAGTAGAGCCTAGAAACAAGAATAAACATAAATGATTTATAATCAGCATTTTCTTTTATACAAATGAGGCAAAAACAAAAACATGCCCATAAAGATGTAGAGGCTGATTCACTCTAATCAACTCTAAAGTCTGGATTTAACTGTAACCAAGAAAAACAACCAAAAGAAGAAAAAAACACAATCAATTTCCTGCCAATCAGATGAAAACTTATATATGCAATACTTTTGAATGGTTGTGCTGCTTGATATGGTGGGTAATGAGGGCTGGCATGGAGTGGGGGTTCTGTGATGCCAGTGCGAAGTGTCAGCCCCCTCTGAGGCGTCTAACAGCTAACTCAATGAAACACAAGGTGCTCACTTGATGCAGTCAAAGACTGCAGACACCTGCTGGTTTTTGCTTTTTTTAAGATGAAATTTGTTCAACAATCCACCCCAGGACATCCTTCCTTGGATTTAATTTTTGTTGGTTTTAGTCTGATGGACGAAAAAGTCCTAGGAGTTGTGGCTCAAGCTACTTTGTTGACTGTGTATACTGAATACAAATTTATCACTGATAAAAGTCTAATAAAATGCAAAACAATATCACTTAAAGTACCCACTTATTAAGATATGAAGATACTTGAGATGCCAAAAATATAAAATACAACAATCACTGTTTTGCTTCAGTTTATTATTCTATGAAGAATCAGAAACACTTGACTGATCCTGGGGGAAGTAAATGATAAACAATAAAAATAAAGTGCTAAAAAAGGTAAAAATGAACAGGAGCAGTGGTAACAGGCAGCCTGTGTGGTCAGCGCATGTACAAAGAATGGTGCACATGCATAGTAATTCAAGAAACTGAAGAAACTGGAGACATGTTCTCAATTATGCACCATTACTAGGTTGACCTTGTCACTTCTGTTTAAGTGCACAACTTATCTGATTTGTTGTAAGAAATGATCATTAATCAAAACTTCTGACAGAAGCATTGCCCGAGTATGCTTTTACAGCATTCAGGTCAAATGGAAAAAGCCTAGAGTTGTTCAGTTATAGTCGAGAATCAATTTGTAAATTAAAATAAAGCTATGTTCCAGAAGAGAATCTGACTGACGACAACAACGACAACAACCATGATAATTATAACACTGATGTGAATATATCTGAACCACAAAAACAACCACAAAAATTTGCTCCAGCAAATTCAGTCTGTCACCTTTTTCCCATGGGAACTCTTTTATTGCCCCTCAAACTACAGGTGCTACAGTGTTTGTGCCCATTACAGACCCTCAACTTCACACACTAATGACACACACTCACACACACATTAACAAACACGCAGCACTTTAACAGCTCATAAAAGTAACTGCTTCTGTCTCTGGAGGACAGCAGTCAACACTGCTCAGCATTCTGTAATTCAGACCCTTTAACCACACAGTCAACACATTCGACACAATATGAACACATACTGCTCTTCTGTGGTGAAAAACAGCTGCGTTATATTCACATTTCAGAGGCGCACATACACATAAAGCAAAATGTGCTCTTAGATTTGTAAATATCCGGGAAAACCACAGCAGCTCGACTGAAGTTGTGAAGGCAGTAACTCTTTGGTAACTAAAGGCAAAAGTCAGACATTGTTTCCCAATGAACATGATCAAATAGTAGTTCAGTGGTGTCAGCACATAACCTCAAATATTATATTTGGAAAGGGGGAAAACATAGATAAGCACTACATTAAAACCCCACATTATTGTGAAAAGGATATGAGCATATGGGCTCATGACACTTCAGAAAAACCATTGTCAGTTAACACAGTTCATCACTACATCTACAAGTGACAGTTCTACCTCTACCATGCAAAGACAAAGTCATACATCAACAACTGACAGAAATGCTGCCGCCAGCTTGGCATCATGGGTAACTGTCACATCTGTGAAGCCAGCATTAATACTGCCTTCACACACAGGTTTTGGAGCAACATGCTGCACACCAAGAAATGTCTTTCTCAGGGGCGTCCCTTATTATTTCGGCAAGACAATAAAACCAAGACACATTCTGCACCTGTTACAACTGTGTGGCTTCATAGCAAAAGAGTGTGGCTACTAAACTGGCCTGCATGCAGTCCCGACCTGTCACCCATTGAAAATGTGTGGAACATTATGAAGCAAAAAATGTGACAACGAAGCCCCCTTAGCAACTGAAGTTGTCCTTCAAGTAAGACTGTGAAAGAATTTCAGCTCCAAAGCTTAAACAATTAGTGCCTTTAGTTCACAAAGGCTTATTGAGCGTTGTTAAAAGGAAAGGAGATGTAACACAGTGGGAAACATGACCCTGTCCCAGCTTTTTAGGGATGTGTCGCAGGCATTAATTATTCAGTGAATTTTTTAAATAAGTGAATATTTGCTAAAAAAAACAAGTTTAAACAAAATATATCTCGTCTTTGTGTTGCATTGATTAAACATAGGTTAACCAAGATTTACAAATCATTCTATTCTGTTTTTATTTAAGATTTACACAACATCCCAACTTCATTGAAATTGGAGTTGTAATAAAAGTTATAAGTTATCTAACCAGTGCTTTAACTTCAACTTCTAATCTCATGAACTCATGTCAGAGGCTTTTTCAGGGTAGTATATCTCAAGACAGACCACCACTGAGGAGAAGCTTTCAACCTGCCCCAGGGCATTTCAAACAGAGGTACACAGCCATCATGTGTAGGATGTGACGTGACCAAATCACCCTCGTATGTTTTACTCATGTTTCGTGTTTCTGCTTGCCTGAAGGCTGTCAAGAACTAGAACTCAAGCTTCATGTCACATACATGTCCAGAGGAAAAGACACTGTTAGACATGTACTCTTGTTCAGTGCCTGACTGAACAGATTTTTATCCTCAGAACAACAGGGCTTTACTTCAATCTTGGCTAAGATCTACTTACATTCATTTTCTTAATTTTTTGGATGAAGCTGTCAGACAAAATACAGAAGCCACTGAGTTCCTTTTCAATTATAGACCACTTCAGTTTCTCCTCCTCTGATAGAATAAGACAAAAGCCTTGTGCTTTTTATTACTAACAGTCTAGTCTATGACATTACAATAACATTACATAAGAGCATGATTGAACTGGCAAATCATCAGTATCTGCCCTCAAGGCATTAACAATGAATGCTGCATCAGCTCAAAATAAAGTTGCCTGCATTGCAAGTTGGTAACTTTCACAATGCATACGATGCACTTCTTTACAGACAGTGATGTGTATCTCGTAAATATGACGGCAGGCTCTACATAAAATACATTTGCATCCATAAATTACTTTCAGAAGCCTCAAGTCTGCTTAAGCCCCTTTAACACCCTTTAAAGTGAGCTCACCTGGAAAAAATGACACCATCAAACTGAGGCTTGAACTCCACTGAACCTTGCAGTTCGGACAGAAATGTGGCATGTTTATCAATCAATTCAACATTTGTAAACAAGCTTCAGTAACCAAATGCATGTTAATGGTATAAGACAGGGATGTTCAAACTAAGGCCCGGGGGCCAATTGTGGCTTTCGTTTTAATATGTATTTATTTTGCAACTCAAATTAATCATGTCCTAATTGCGTATATTTAAAGTTTCTGTCAGATGCTTGAAAAATACCGAAATATATCTGGCAACATCTTACATAAATTTGGACTGTGCATAGGCCACGTCAGAAACAAACAAACAAACAAAAAACACAAGTGGACAAAAGACTGAATTAAAGTTAGGAAATGGTGAAGAAAAAACAAAAGTGGATGCATAAAATGGTTCAGAATGCAGGATGAGAAATATTTAGGCTTGAAAATGTTCTTATAACTGTTGTTATATAAATTCCACATCCCAAACCTGCCATAAAAAACAACATTTTTTTTCCTCAGGTTTGGTTTTATCTCATAGGTCTGTGATCATAACACTAGCATGTTTGACTAAACTTGGTGACAGTTTTTGTTTGTTTGTTTGTTTGTTTTTTACAGAAACTATTAAAACGAAAAAGTGTTCAAATTGAGTACTCATTTATTACTATCACTGTTAATAAACATGTCCATAAGAGCCACCCACCCTTGGTCATTTTCACAGTCTGCAATAAGGCCCTTTTGGATAAAAGTTTGGACACCCCTGGTATAAAAGACAGGGTTTGGCTTAATGAGCGAGTTCTTTAATGTTACCTCTAATAATTTTGGTGTCGCTTTTGTGCACAAAGAGATGGTGCTAATTATATTTAGTCATTTTTGAATGTTTAAAATTTTAATTGTTACCCAATATCAATAATTTTCAATATGTGGTTTTTAGAGGTATTCAACTCTGTCGTCACCATGGAGGTTGTATAACAATAGTTTGGAACAAAAGAGTGTAATTCGCGCACCTTTCAAGATAAAACCTCTTCCTATCTGAGTGGTTCACGTGAGAAGACAATGTTTAGCAGCAACGATAAAAGCATGAATGCTGAAGAAATGACACAGTACCTTTTTCTCGCCTTGTCCGAGGAGCCAGGTGAGGTCTTACCTGGCTGCTAGCTGAGTGCACGTTCCTCCTTTAGACGGACTCAGCACGAGCATTCCAGGGGTGGGATGTCAGCACGCGCCAGTTCCGCTTGATTGTGAGGGCAACGCTTCACATCAACTTGTATCTGAACTCCTCAGGGTGAAACCCGAGAAGTAAGGCCGTCCCCGCTGCTCCAGCATGGGCGTGGTACTCCGGGGGTGGATTATAAAAACCTCAACAGAGCAAATATTTCCAGGTCTAGAAAGCACATTGTGTTAAAACGCAACACCTCGCGACGCTACGGACTTGTGGTTGTCTCGTGCCATCTATTGAATTAAAACTGCGTCACACAACAAGTGCATGCTATCTCTAAAATACCTGAGACATTGGGTAGCAGACATCTGCCACTCGGAAATCATCTTATCACTAGCAGTTGCACGCAGAGACAGCTGTTTCACATCAGACGCGTGTTTTCCATTAAGATTGAATTATACATGCTTAAGTAATTTCCAAACAGTTGAGTTGGCACTTGAAGCTGCTCCAAGAATTAACAACTTGACTGCTTGCTGGCAAATAAACCAGGTGCAGGGGGACAGAGTTAACAACATCCTACTTTAAACTTGTAAATTTATATGTATGATCCCTTATAAATATGCAAAGTGTATACTGTGTATAAGAATCAAGAAAAATATTAGGATAAAGTTAGTAGATGTAGATTTTGTTGCTGTAACAACTTTCAACAACTTGAAAAGCTGACATGTTGCCTGCTGGAAAACAGGGCATTGGGGTTACTTAAAGGGACTGAGAGGACTTTTTCAGTGAGCTTGAAAAAGTCTCGTATCCAGATAAATGCCTGATCATAATCTCAAATTTGAAATAAGGTTATAAGTGCTACAATAGGTCATTTCTAAATGCAAATTCCTAGCTTCCTAGCCCAAACGGGCCAAACTGGACTGGATTGATTCACTGTTTCGAGATCTGTTTTCCTCTACTAAAAATGAATTCAGTGAATTATTCTGTAGTTATTGTGGAAACAGTGGCTGGACTGTCTGACAAAAAAAGGGGCACGAGAGCAGAAAAAAGCTAAACAGGGGAGTGATACAGCACAAGCTTAAGGCTAAATCACAGGCTTAATGCTCAAACATGAGCTTAAAGTTAAAACATGGGTTAAGCTGTTAAAGCCAATGTTCATTCCAACCCACATGCAGCAGTGATCCCTTAAAACGTGAGAGTCTATCAATAAAATGAAGGGTGAGCGTTCTGTACGCTCTGCTTGGTAGATGCGCACTGGTAAGACATAACCAGGATTCACTGACAATGCGTGTTACAGACACGTCTCAGAGTCTGGGCTGTGAGTAGCGCTCAATGTGGCTGGCTTCTAAACTATGGTACAAACTAACAAAGTTTGAATGTTGTCACGTTTCAAACAGCGCTGTGTAAATGTCGAGAAACACATTTCCTCGTCATGTCGTTAGAAGATCCAATTTACTCTCACTTTCCAAACAAATTCACAAGTCAGAAGTTTGCACAAGTCCTCCTGTCAAAGGGAGCCACTGCAATCCACTTCATACGGATTCTCCTGACAGTCCCTTCAAGAATTAACTCTGCCATGCCAACTTGAGTTAACAACCATAAACCAACATTGAAAGGAAAGAGGGGGCGATAGACGTGTTGTGTAAGGTGTTCTTCACAAGTTTATCACAGTTTTATTTTGAAATATGAAACCACTTGTTTTCAGTCCTCACTGAAGTTCAACAAAGCTGCATCTTACAGAAAGTCGGCAAAAAACATCCAACAAAAAACTTCTGAAATGGCTTTCAACTCAAGTACTATAGCTACACAATAGCTGGCTCAATTAAAATGAATTTTAAAAAATCGCTCTTAAAAGTAGAGTTTGAAAAGGCACATTGAGTTATAGTCTTTTACATCTCTGCCAAAAAGCAGGAGACCTTGTTAGCAGCACAAGCTTCTTAAGTCAACTTGATTAAAAACTGTGAAACTGTGACAATATCATGACATACACCACAATTATCATGCTCAGAGAGTTTTTCTGCAGCCAAACCCCATAAGACCATATTCCCACTGTGTGTCAAGACTCGGGCAAAGAAAAATGACCCACTTCAATTTAAGGTGCCAGAGCATCCCTTTTCTCTCCATACATCATTTTTTGTTGACACTGAGATGTTTTAGCTATATTTTTGAAGCTTCCCTAAGGCAAAAGTTCGTAACTTACGTCCAAAGTCAATGTACAGCTGATTTTGAGGACTCTGTACCGACTGAAAACTTGACAGAGGAGGAAAACAGGGGAAAAAGAGGCTGTTCCCTCTTCTTTTTAGGCAGTGTTTCCTGAACATTAGCTTCTTTTTATCACTGTTCAAAACATCTGATGGAGGTGTAACCAAGGAATGAAAGGTATGAAGAATGTGTAGACATCATTAGAGAGCATTCTCTGACATCAGTGCAAAGTGATTTCTTGTTCCTCATCTTCATCAGCAGCTGAATCCTCTTTGTCGTCCCCGATCTGCCGCAGCAAGGGCAGCTCGAGCTCCGGGCTCTTACTGTTGAGCTGCCTCAAAGAGAGAGCCTTATCTGGTGGAAAACGACAGAAAACACCATGTTAGATTCACTTTAGAAGAAGAACTGCCCCAAAATCAAAACGTTTTAACAAAATATTGAATTTGAGAAGGGCTGTGCAATCAATCGTAAATCACACTGAATCGCAAAATGTCCTGCTCAAATATTCTGATCGCATTTCTTTCACCGAAAATGTGTCAGAATACCGGTAAAAAATTTTGCAGTAGTTGTTTGATGCTCAGTGTAACTCAACCCTGCTCAGCCAAAGAGACAAACTGTTGAAAACTACCTTTGCAAGAGAGACAATCTAAGTGGTAAATATGGGACAACAGCAAAGAGTAGTGATAAAAACAAAGCAATGTGTCCAATGTAGCAGAATTTGCCAAAAAGCAACAAAAATTGTCAAGAGAGTTGG